>JAOBBB020294736.1:0-10769 GCA_025331005.2 Zoanthus gigantus | reverse complement strand
GCGTCTGCTGGGAGCTAACCTGCGATGGATTAGTGTCCCGTCCAGGGGGAGTCAAAGACTCTCATCCACTTAACACTGCAGAAACGGGAGATAAGCGCCAGCACCATGAGCCACCTGGCTCGAAAAGGATTTAGCTAATTCACAGAAATAACCGGCATCGTAAAGCAATCAACGCTTGCGTAATGAAAGAGTCATGGGAATCTTTACACAAAGAAAAACAAACAAATTTTAAATATAAAAATACAAACGAATTCTACCTTCAAAGGTTGACAGAAATTCCTTCAAGTGAAAATGGCATCTTGACAACCGCTCTGCTTCGTCCATCTTGACCAAACTCTCTGCTTCAGACAGTGCAAGTTGGAACGATCTTTTTAAATCCATCAACCGTTTCCCATGCAACTTTCTGAACTTCGGGATTTTATCTGCGTCTGACACAGAAGTAAAAGGGTGGACTCCACTTGGGGCTACCCAAGCGTGTGAGTGGGGATCTCCCAGGAACTCAACGTGGTAATGAGTAACTTCATTCTCTTTATTCATCAATGTGTCGTAATATTCACCGTAATATTGATCAACAGTTAAAATGGCTGGCCATCTGTTATGAGTGGACAGACAATTATATTATTGTGTTAACCTGATAATAATAGCAATAATGGTGATGACAAAAATAGAAGATAAAGCCTTGTTTACCCAAGCAATTTTTCCTCGACAAGGAAAACCTGCATGTGTAGATAGAGAAAAGAGGACATTTTGTCCTTGTCAAGGACAAGCTAGCATGCCAGGTTACCTTGACAAGGAAAAATTGTCAATTCTGAAGTATGCTCGTGTAGATTCACAACAAGGAAAATGTGGCAAGGATGTTATTGATTTAGTAAACCGAAACTTGTCAAGGAAAATTGAGCAAGAAAAGCTTGTCAATGAAAATTGTAAAGGAAAACTTGTTGATCAACTAAACAAGCAGTAAAAATTGACAATAAGTAAACTTGTCAAGGAAGTATTGTTTATGTACACATAAGCAGGATAATGATAAAAACAATAACAACAACGATGATGATGATGATGATGATATCAATGCTCATGATACCAATAACAATGATGATGTTGATGACAACAATGATGTTGATGACAACAATGATGTTGATGACAACAATGATGATGTTGATGATAACAATGATGTTGATGACAACAGTGATGATGTTGATGACAATGATGTTGATGACAACGATGATGTTGATGACAATAATGATGTTGATGCTGATGACAATGATGATGTTAATGACAACAACAATGATGATGATGTTGATGATAACAATGATGTTGATGACAACAATGATGTTGATGACAACAATGATGTTGATGACAACAATGATGATGTTGATGACAATAATGATGTTGATGCTGATGACAACAATGATGATGTTAATGACAACAACAATGATGATGATGATAACAATGATGATGTTGATGACAACAATGATGATGTTGATGACAACAATGATGTTGATGCTGATGACAACAATAAGGATGTTAATGACAACAACAATGATGTTGATACCAACAACAATGATGATGTTGATAACTCAAACAATGATGACAACAACAGTAATGTTGTTGACAATAATTATGAGGATGTTGATAACAACAATGATGATGATAATATCAATGCTGATGATACCAAGAACAATGATGTTGATGAGTCCAACAATGATGATAAAAACAACAGTAATGATGTTGACAACAATTACGATGATGTTGACAACAATTATGATCGCATTGATGATGATGACAACAATAAGGACAGACTAAAAAGATAATAAAAATGATTAAACTTGTACATAATATTCATTTTATGAAGCTCTATAAATATATTTACAAAAAATTATACAATTATTTATCTCAGTAAAAAACTAAAAAAAATCTAGTGAAAACCCTTTTTTATTTCTTTACAAAGCAACAATTCATCAGAAATGCAATTTTAAAGTATTTACATAACAATTAACAATTCTTTGACTCTTTCAAACAATTTTCACCCTCCCATTAGAACATTTTATGGTGTTTTGAGCTTTTTTAGATTTCTATCAAAAAAATCTTCTTAACAAAAAAACAAACAAGTGTCTTTAATATTTTTATACCAGTGGGTCAAAATCAGTAAAATTTAAAACTGCTATTCATAATTCATTATTCAATAATACAAACTCAAAACTTGAATTTTGCATTTGTTGAGAATTCAAGGAATTCTAGTTATTGTTTGTGTCATATTGAAATGATTCCATGATGAACTTAATACAAAGTTTTTGAATAATGCATATTCTGTATTTTTCCCAAAATAACTAATATGAAAATAAAAAATAAAATATTCTACAAAACATAGTTTATATTTAGAATGTATGACTTAGGAATATCATTTTCCAATGCAGATAATGGTAATAGAAGATTTAGACCAAATGCTAAGTATATCAACCCTTTTTGTTGGAGTAGGTAGTTAGAGAAAGGTTTTGAGACAGAAAGCTTCTTCAGAGCAATTTTTTTTAAAATTTGTAATCAATCAATCAATTGATTACAATTTAAAAAAATTGTAAAAAAAATGTATTTTCTTATTTTTTAAAGCATTATTTATGTTTAAAAAAATTGTAAAAAAAAAGTATTTTCATATTTTTTAAAAGATTATACGTGTTCACTTACAGTGAACTTTGTGAATCAATATTTAATTCCCTTTCTCAGATATTAGTAGCAAACTATTTCAGCCCAACACCCAAAGTATAAACATCTCAAATATTTTAACTTGTACAATAAATTCTACTTACAAAGGATAGCCAGACATCCTCGCCATGACAACTTGACCAACAGGAAGTAAACTGTACACAAACTTTATGTCCTTTGGTTTTTTCAGTTTTTCCTCTTCCACTGTGCATCGGTTGAACTTGTTATCTGGGTTAAACCAGCAGTACCATGGTTTTTCACTCAGATGCTGGGCCGCCTCAGCCGTTATCCTTCGCCATTTAAGGCACTTAGTATTCTCACACTGCACCCATGTACTACCTGAAGTCATTTCTTCACAATTATCAGGCTTTTCCTTTGAGCCCCTGGGACTGTCTGGGATTTGAGAGGGTAATAAAACCCCTTTCCTCTTCCTCTTTGGCATTTTGATAATTAACAGCTACATGTCACTAGTCCAAGCAAACTTGGCCCTAAAATAAAATCAAACCTTGGGCTCTTAGAGTAAACAGTCAATTGATTAAATCATAATTTTTTTCCAGATGTTTTGATATTAAATTTTTATACAAACTAAGAAAAAAGTATTATAGGCAATTTTAAGTTAAAAAAAAAAGAAAAAAAAAAACAAATAAAAAAAGGTTAGTATGGGCCTCGAACTAGATCCGTACACATGAAATTCAAAAGTTCTATCATGGAGCCATGCTCGCAGGACACTTTCACGATTTCTGTTTACAACCACTTCCGTTGATATTTCACCCCCACGATACTCATTCATGTCTTGCACATGCACATGCATGAATGGGCTAAAAATGAAAAAATCTCATCTTGAAACCATAGAAACTTAAATTTTCCCCTAACTGCGAAGTCGTTGAAGCAGCATGGCTGTCTCAGTTGGTAAGATACAGTATCTCTGCTTTCCAACTGCAAGGTCCTGAGTGTGATCTCCAGCTTTGCGAAATTTGAACATTTTGTTTGACCTTTTCTTCGAAAGCTCACTCAGCTTTCAAGCATTTCCAAATTAGTTTTGAAAGTTGTTGGATTCTGGCACAGATTGTTTCAATACTCATTTTAAAATCCACAGCCTTGATAAACTAGTGTCATACAAGGGTACAGTAATTTAGTTTTCAAAGATAATCCAAAAAGGAAAACAACAAAAAGATAAAAAGATTGAGAAAACTGAAGAAAACCTAAACAAAAAGCATCTAAGATTTTTTCGCCATTGGCAGATATTTTGCTTCAAAAATGTTTTCTCAACTGGTCAGCAAACTTGCTTTACTCTTTCGGAATGCATGCACATGTGTATAATAGTCAAAATCACTGCTTTGAAGACATTATGGGATTAAAACATTGGAGACAAAACAACAATATCAATGGATCATAACAGTGCAAAATTTCAAAAACTTGAGACTTCAGAATCATACATTAAGAAATGTTTCACTTGTTCCTAAGAGTGCTCAATACACAATGAGGTAGAGTTTGATAAAATCATATAAAACAAGATAGAAAAGCTTTAAAACAGTAAAAAAAAATCATTACTGTAGTTTCACGTTTAATGCGATCATTTTATGACTTCATATGTTTTTGTTGATTTCTGTTTCAAGCAGAAGCAAGATATCACCAAAAATAAATACATATAAAAATCACTGCAATGTTTTAGTGTTTAGCAGTTAAAATAGATTGATTTTAGTAGTCTAATGCAGAGTTTTCAATAAGAGGTGGCAGCCGGCGAATTTTGCCACCTATTTGAAAATAAATTTGCCACCTTTTTTGGCAGCTAAACTACTGAGACCATGCAAATAAAATGAGAAATATCACCAACTTCGCCATCTATTTCTGAACATTCACCTTCTACTTCAAAACGTATTGAAAACCCTGCTAATGAATTTCATTATTTTTATTGCTCAGAGAGAAATTTAACCATCATTTGTTTTTAAATTTGAATTTTGAAAGGAGTCAGATGTGGGCGAACCTAACCCCTAACCTTTTTATAGACAGTGCAGTTTCTTGTTGAACCCCCTACCCTAAGACCTCCAAAAACAACCAGCAATGCTTTCCAAAATTTTTTCTTATTAGTAAAATAATATGAAAAAAAATTGCACTATTTTTATAAACATAATTAATGATATAAGAAATAAAGGAAAAGATCATGTAGAAAGGGAGAAAAAAGCAAAAATTTTATATATCAAATCATAAGTTTTCAAGCTAGCCCACAACAATGATTGTAGACAACATCAAAAATAAACAAAACAAATTCTTCATTACCTCCAAAAGGGAAAATATTCAAGAACTATTTTAAAACAAGCTTTTTCGAAAGAAGAAACTGTTTTTCTGGGGGTTGCATGGTTGTTTTTACTTTTATGACTAGACAACGTAAAATTTTTGTTTATAAATAAATCTGCACCTTCTGCAATAATTATAAAAAACCACAATGTTAAAAAAATACTTAACACTGTATCTGCTTTTTTAAAAGGAAAAAAATGGTTGGAATGTTTGAAGAAGTTTAATTTTTTTGTCCACCCAATACTTCAGTGTAATCATGTTCTTGGCTTTTTTTTTTTTTAATTTCTGAATTCTAGACAAATCTTATCTCGCAGTTCTCATAAATTTGACTCTTGTATAATAAAGCTTCTATACTGAATCCTAGCAGTTACTTACTCTGAAGTTTCAATTAAAAATGATGAAACTAAAGAATGTTGTTACTGCAGTCAGTTACTATAAATTATAAAAAACATTATAAACATCATAAGTGTATCGATTTTATTAAAACGACTTCGTTTTTAATTAAAAAACCAAAATGCATCTCATTAAAAGTATTATCAAACTGATTGCGACATAAAAAATCGTTTTCCGTTTTAGAACAGCGCGGAGCAACAACTTATGAGTCTGTTTGTTTGGGACTTCTTCAACGTTTATCAATTATTACTTTACATGACGAATCATTATCATTAATAAACATCTGGTGTTTCACTGAATGACTGAAAGCCCTCGTAACTGATAAAAAAAATTACACAACCACTTAAACTCTGTGTAATTACTAATGTTTGACACCTCTTTACGAGCAGTTGGTCAGAGTTGTTTCAAGGTTTTGTATTTAAGCTCTAAAAAATACCACTAACAGTTCAGATTTTTTAACAAAAGTAAAACCGCCAAAAATAACACCTGTAAGCTTTTGTTAAGTTCTGAATACACGTAATTGTAAATCGTTGTCAAATCTGTTTTAATATTAAAATACTTCGAAAAACATCGATAACAATTTTTAAACATGTACGTAGGTGTTATAAAAGTAAAAAAAATTAGTATTTTTGTCTGTTTTACAACAGGAAGTTGATGCAGACAAATGATAGAAAAATTTTAAAATACATTTCAACTTTGAAAATATAAACCACCTTACTTCAAAACACCAACTCTCGAAAAAAACACGGTGACAACAACACCGGCATATTGACCAGAAAACCCAAATTATCAATATATGACTTACAATTTTTTTAAAGCAAAAGAATTTACCACAAAACGATAGTGCATCCCTCCAATTCCTATCGCAACTTGGCATGAAAACACATGTATCTATATATATGACGACTTTGTTAAGCCTGAGAAATCTCCTCTGTGAGAAGAATTTTAACAAAAAACACGTGCTTGCGATTGATCAGTGACACTCTGTGTTGTGAAGGTAAAACCGGGAGAAATAAAATACGCTTCCTGTATGGAGTTTATATGTCAAGAAAAAAAATTACCTGCATTCCAGAATATCTCAAACAAGGCTGCTTCCTGCGTCTCACGCTCTTGAAATGTACGCTATGACAATGCAATATACACATAAATTTAGTAACTTGCTAAAAATAGATGCATGTTTGTAAGAGGCGGAAAAAAAATGGAGTAATAGATTTCCATTTTAGATGCTAAATTTATTTCTTTTAAGGCGATATCTCTTGAAATCTTCAGTTACGGTTGAGGGGGTGTGTTTTATAATATAAACCCTCGGTAAAAACACTTCCTTATAAATCGTTTGCATGAGATTGTAGATTGGTGCTGGAAGTGAACGCTGTACGAAGTATTACGCAAAGTTACAAAAAATTAACAACCAAAAGACAGTGGTCCTAAGCGTCCGTCTTTTATTCAGAAATTTATATCCCTTTTGTCGATTTTTGACAGTAACTTACAAATGATTTAGTTTCGAAACCTAACAATGACGTTTGCGACAGGAAGCTAAAAAGATGAAAGGAAAACGTGCGTGCGTCAAACTCAAAAGCCACAAACCGAAACGTTAAACAAATGTCACCAACTTTCTACGTTCACGATACATTATGTTCAACTTGAAACACATTCTTACCTTCTTTTTCAGTAGCAAAACAAAAGACCACCCTCAACATTGTACAAAGTGTTAACTTTTCTCAAATTTGCGTGAACATAAAGGAATACATTTATTTAATAGGACAATGGCCCAAATTTTCAACTTTCCCGCCGACCATCAATGGGAGTACGCTGAATGAATTTTTCTACTCGTGGGCTCAGAAAATTTTTTCGTTTGTCATTATACATTTCCGCTGACAAACTGTAGGCTCTACAAGGAAGAAAGCATGAGACAAATAATGGAAGCACAAGTAACGTTAAACAATGGAAGACGAATGCAGATGACAGGACGTAAGAATTTTGAGAGAAATATTTTCTTTTCTTTCTTATAAAAATAAAATCAAGTTCATTAAACAATCAAATTTTCTATGGTTTTATACAGTTTGTCCAGCCTGTTCGTTACATTAACCATTAACTCTGTTTTTTCTTTTCTTTTCTTTTCAGTTGGAACCTTTCAATTAACTTCGAACATTTTTGAGACCGTAGAATGTGCTCTTAGATCTGGCTATAGGCTGATTGGTAACTGCTGACATTGCTATTTTGCAATTGATAAATTAGGATAACATAAACCATAAAATTAATGATAATAATAATATTATTTTTTTGTTTGTGAAAATTATCATAATAGTATAATACCATTAAACTAATTATTATTTTATGGGGAAAAATGTAATTTTTTAATTGTTTATATAAAATTATATATTTTGGGATAATTTCCATACTCGGGCATACTTATTTATGCATGCAGTTTAATCACACATATTACTAATATTATGGAGGTTAGGGTCTAGGTAAGGGTTAGTTTGCATGATTAACTGAAAATAGTATGCCCCAATACAGAAATTTTGTGTGTACTTTTAATATATGTCATAAATGGGATGCTGTGTCAGTGTTTCAGTTGAAACAATTTGATAAATATTTAAGTTGTACACAGAGGTGAAAAATAAAGTTTTATAACTGACGTTTTGAACTGTATCCTTCATTTGAGTGAATTCACTTTGACAAAGGACTACGATCCAAAACGTCATTTATAATTCATTTATTTTAACTCTGAGGTTAGTTTCCTTCACTGCCGTTATGGTTGTCACACAAAGCTTCTCCCAGCTCCATGTTGTGTTGCAACTCAGGTAGTGGCTGCAAGGGAGACTACTCTGATGTACAACTTAAATATTTTTCAAGTTGTTGTAACTCTAAAATACGACAGATTTATACATATATTAGTGAATTAATGGTACTAGTTAATGCAAAAGTTGGAATGTTAGTACTTAGTACAGATTAAAATGGTTTTGAATGAGCTTTTGACTTGACAGTCTTGTTCACACAACTGTGGTCATGCCGTCTTGGGTTATTATTACCTTGATACATAAGACCACTGTACAACATCCAAAAGGTGTAAATATTTTTAGTTCAATAATTTAAAATAAGGCATAAAATATTAAAAACTATCTTAAAAGTTTAAACAAACGTTTTCGCTCATTGTGAGTATCATCAGGTTTTTAATATTTTATGCCTTATTTCAAATTATTTTACTTACATGGAGAACCAGATTTTAAAATTTTTAGTTCACTTAATCTTCAAGCTACCCACCTTGACTAGCACTGTTGCTACATACAGGCTCGCTAATTGTAATTAATCTTTCTTGATTTGAAATAAAACTGATGGTGATGATGGTGATGATGATGATGATGATGGTGATGATGATGATGGTGATGATGATGATGATGATGAAGGTGCTATAGAATGCTAATTTACTGGGTCCACTTTTCAGTTTGTCTAAGGACAAATTAAACAAGTTTTTCCCTAATTATATGACAGCATAAATGTGCTAAATGTTTTTGTACCATTGTATACCATCAAAGCAGGAGATTTTTTCATAAAGAGGAAGGTTGTTGAAGTAAAAAATTGAAGGGTCTAGTGCAAAAACAATGCAAGTGACTTTTTGTATGAAATGCTAAATTCTCCCAAGGGTTACAGTATGCAGAGATAATAGGGATAATGTAGGAAGAGATGAGAACTTGATCAAAATTCACTTATGTCATTTTTGTCTAGTGCAAAAACAACATGAATTTGTATGGAATGCTAATTTCTCCCAAAAGTTATGAAGAGATAGTAGGGATTATCTAGTGAGAGTTGAGAACTTCATCAAAAGTCACTTACTGTATGCCATTTTTGCACTAGACCCTTCAATTAGTCTTCTAGCATTTGAATGTATATAAAATTTATTTTTAATGTATATACAGGGAACTCCAAAAACTAAGTTTGTTTTATGTAATGCAGTCTTGACCCCCTATTTCTAACCTTTTTGCATATATTTGCATATACACCACATACTCCTTGCAAAATTTATGGCCACTTACTTCAAAATAATTATTTATGGCCAGGTGTAATTTGCATCGGAGTGTACCTACAGTACACAGTATATATAGGTAAGTTGAAAAATACATATTGTAGACTTTCTGTAATCACAGCCATATAACTTTCCATTCATTGGTAAGATCAGTTGAAGAAGATATTTTGAGAAGAGTGGAAAGACGTATGGTTCGAAAGATGTGTGGTGTGAAGTTGACTGATAGAATAAACACGAGAGTTGATGGAAAGATAAGGACTGAAGGATACAATTGTTGAGACTGTTAGGCAAAGAAGTTTGAGATGGTAGGGTCGTATATTGAGAAAGGGTGATGACAAGCCTGTGAAACAGGCAAGGAATTATGAGATTGAAAGCAGAAGACCAACGTTGAGTTGGAAAAGAGTGATGGAGAAGGAGTGTATCCTTGAAGGTTTGAACTTTGAGGATACAAATGAGTGATGTGGAAAAGTTGCACCAAGTCATGTAAGGAAAGTTTACAAGTAA
Organism: Zoanthus gigantus; assembly: GCA_025331005.2. NCBI lineage: Eukaryota > Metazoa > Cnidaria > Anthozoa > Zoantharia > Zoanthidae > Zoanthus > Zoanthus gigantus. Next base: position 856 of record JAOBBB020294736.1, on the reverse strand, counting down.
CTCCTTGAAAAGTTGTCCTTATATTATCCTTTGTATTATCATCTTATCTAGAAACTATCAATTGTAGAAATGAAAACGAAATTCAAGAAAAACAATTGGCCCTAAAGGAAACGGAGGCCAGTTTACGACCTGATGTACGCTACCTTTCCGTTAGATTGTACGAAAGTTTTAGCTCTCTCCCTGTTTTCTTTTCCTTCTGAGATCTCCATGACTTCTTTCGCAAAATCTGGAACAAACAATTTCAAAGACGAAAGAAACCAGTCGTTTTTTGGAGGTCATACCTTTGCGAGAGGTTTTTTCAATAAGAACTTTTAGGTATTTTAAGTATTTAACTTTTAAGCATTAAAATGCTGCCTTCGACTAAAAGGTAAAATGTACTTACTTCTTAGTTTTTTGATATAGTCAAGAAGAAACAATTAATTCTTCCAAAGTTACAAGAAGCAGCAAATATTCATCCAAAGCTTTGCTATAATTTGAGAATTTGAAATTGTTGTCACAGACAACTGCGTGTGATTTGAATTTGAGACCGTTGAAGAAATCTTTTGGTACTGATTGGTGAATTTTACTTCCTAATATGGTAAAACTGTACTCAGTCTTTCGGGGGCCTTTAGTGTCCGTGCTGGTAACAACTAACTTGCTCTCTGAGAGTTGAGAAAAAAATATTAGAATACTGAATGGCAATAAAAAACTTCATACAACATTAAGAAGTCAGTTTTCTTGTGGCCTAAATTCTCAAAGGGATAGTAATTTTCACAAATAGCATTGAGAAAGCTTTTTTAGCCGCCATGCAATAATTAAGGTATAATAATAATAATAATAATAATAATGGTTTATTTAAAAAATTTATCAGTCATGG
>JAOBBB020294649.1:0-10770 GCA_025331005.2 Zoanthus gigantus | reverse complement strand
ATTTTTTATTCTTATTCCTTAGGTTTTAGTTTAAATGCACGACCCCATAAGCGGCAACGCTTTAATTACCATCGTGTAAAACTTGTTGTATTGTATTGTATTGTACGCTGTACATACCGCTGACCATACCGGAGATTAGTGTTGCGTGCTCCCTTTGAAATTTACAATATAGTTTTAAATTTTGGAATATCAATAACTATTTACAATGAACTACTAAAAACAACTCGATGGTAGCTAAGTTAAAATCAGTTTTCTATCAGGCGGTATTTTCTGAGGCTGAATATAAATATTTTAATTGATTTCGATTGTATTACAGGTTTAGTCAGAGAGTTCCAAACAGATATTGTTTTAAAAATATTGCATTTGTCTAAAGATATAAGGCCAGTATAATATAGTGCGAAACAGAAAATTTCTTTTGAATGTTTAGAGCATGATTTTTAATAACAACACTAAAGCAGTATTGAAAAAATCACACAACGATTGTTGAGACACAAAACTAAAACAACTGGTTGAGGTTTCCCTGCGAGCGAAATTGATATGGAAATTGGAATGCTATTTTAATTAACAATAATCACATTGCATTAGTTCTTAATCACCCTAAAGATAACTTTTGTTAGAAAACGTTTGCTTTTTGATATGAAAACTTTTCCTTTTAACTTATAACTTTTAACAAGTGCTAGTTTAGTTAATACACCTGAAAAAGGAATGTTTGGCCGAAGTGCAACCGTCACTTTATATATAACACATAATCTGTTGACAAATCAAGCAGTATTATTGAAAAAAGCACACAACAATTGTCGAGACACAAAACTAAAACAATAGTTTCCCTGCAAGCGAAATTAATCTGGAATGCTAATTTTTGACACGATTGACTTTGCTGGTTAACTTGTTGGTTTTGTTTTGACAAGTCGCTTGTTTTAAAAAGCAAATATTATCTAAAGAAACTCTGCGCTTGGAAATGTTTGTTTTATATCATTTTTCATGTGCTTTTTTCAGTACTCATTACTGACTTCGTTTTTATTTGTTCTTAAAAGTTTTAGCTTTACAAAAAATGAATTGTTTTCCATATTTTTTCAAAAACAAAGAAAACAGCCTACCGGACAGTATTTTTTTTAAAAACAGTTGCCATAGCACCACAGGGAACTACACTGCTGGTACAATTGGTATTATTGTTACAAAGCCTAAAAGCAACTAACTTTTTAAAATCATCTGAAGACTGGACAGTCTAAAGCAGTTTGATCATGTCTCAGACAGCGACTATCTGTCGTCTTTTATCTCGAATATTCGCCATCATTGTTCTGGTTTCACAAGGAGCTATTCTCGATTACTATCTCATATCTGGGAACTCCAACAGTACCACGTGGTGGACTTGGATTCTAACTGATATCATAGTACTATCGGTTTGGATAATTACCATGGTCAAATCTCAAAGACGCCTTGAAAAGAATACAGCTTTAAAAAGCAAAGAATATGACGGGATATCTAAAGACGAACTCGCTTATTGTTATCTAGCTTGGATTGTCTATTCTCTTCATCTAGTGCCACAAGCCGTTGTGATTATGAAACTTGTTGCTCACAAACTCGAAGAGAAGACAATGTTTTTCGGACCTAATTTACTGAAGATGGATTTATGCTTGACACCCGTGATATTTCTGTTTTTTGTGTTTGCGCACTATGACGCAAGACCAAATACGCGACGAAAGCTCTACTTGGAGAAACTATTAAGCATGGTTACACTTGATTTGTTTGACAGTGTAGAAATGTTGGAGAACCTCTTCGACAAAGAAAAAATTCCTCCGGTGATTGAAAATGTTATCATTGTCTTTGCAGCAATAAATTTTTGTCTACCGACACTGGCTTTGTACGAGTTGAAACATAACAAATTCCGTGACAGCGGTGAGGTCTCTCCAGTGTCCTTCAAGCTATTATACATTTGCATATTTCTTCTGTTTGTTAACATCCCGTTTCTAGTAATTCGTTTGGTTCTATGGCATAAGTATAGTTTCCATATAAGTGTTTTGCTTGCAAAGAATGGATTAGGGGTTGGGCTGGGAGTTTTAGAGATAGTTGAATTTATCGGAGAGCAAAGGCCAAAGAAATGTTCCAAGTGCTCCAAAACCTTTGTTAAAGAAGTTTACAAATCGCACCATAAAAGCTGTGGACAAGATAAAGACCGAATGGCTGGAATGGACAATATGAACGATTCCAATGGATTCGCCACAGACAGATCTAGAAAAAGCACAGGACTTGAAAGTTACGTATGATACGAAGTCGAATAACAAATTTTCACTTTATGCTTTAATAGGTTGTATTAGAATGCATGCTTAGATTTTAAAACATCGTTTACAGCACAACTTGGTCACAATTGCCCGTCGACAACAAGGTGGAATTTTGAAAAAAAACAAAAAACACTTGCGGATCTATTTTATATAGTTAACTAATAATAATAGATTCATGAGCTTTATATGTATTTATCGGTCAAATCAACTATTTCCTAGCTATTATTATTAACTTTCTCCTTTAAATAACTGGTTTGTATTTATTTATATTCTGTCTAGAGGCAAGATTAGCCAGCTATCAGCAAATGCTGAATATTGCTGTATACCTGTTATACACAGTAAATATTCTAAATAAAACTTCTTAAATCTTGTTAAATATAATCATAGTTCCGTTCTGGACTAAATCTTTTTGTAAAACTAACGTTTTCGGAGAATCTCATTTATTAAACAGAAATATAAGCTTTCTGAAAAACTAAATATGAACGGTACAATACAAAAAGTCTTAATTTTGTATAGGAGAAAGATTCATAAATGTTATAAAACGCGAGACTTTTACGATGGTTTGCTTTTTGTAGGCATTGTTTTACAGCTGTATTAATACGTATCTGTATTGTCATTATCACACATTTCTTTGTTTTCGCAGTTGGCTCAGTTGTATAACCAGCAGCTTGCTGGAAGCGAGTCCTCTCCCTTGCTAGCAGGTTAAAGCTATTAGTGGAAGACGAAATAATAGTTAGGAAACCAGCTATTTTATCGATGGAAATTACAGCTAAGCCTAGACTAGAGAGAGTACATCAGAGCTAATCCCAAAATAAAAAGAAAAACCTTTCGTTCAGCAAATTTATTACAACTAACTTGAAGTCACGTGGGTAGAAAGTATTACCACTTAAATCTACAGTACCATAAAAAAATTGATCTTGAACGGTTAATGCAAGCTACTAACGTGGCGTTACAGAGGCGGCGATGAGCGCGAGTTCTGAAACGTGGAGGATAGGGGAGGAAGTCTCATTCTACACAAAGTCAAGTAACTATCACTGTTTAAAAATGAATGTTTTTAAAACACACAAGTGAAATATAACCGGCAATGTTACTTTATTTACATACGATGCACTTACATCTTAGAACAAGGAAGCTTGCATGCGATTCATTCAGTCAGTGGGAGCTGCTTTCGTCTAGTTTCGTAGAAAAAATAGTTGGGTTCACGATATGCAGAAACCTGCCATAAGCATGTTTTTCGGCCATGGACCAGTTTCCCAACCTGTTCATTATAATATCCTGCATATTTAATAGGTTTTTGGCAATGAAACGTGAGGGTGAAGGAGGGGGAAAGAGGAGGGGGAAAAAGGAGGGAGAAAGAGGAGGGGGAAAGAGGAGGGAGAAAGAGGAGGGGGAAAGAGGAGGGAGAAAGAGGAGGGGGAAAGAGGAGGGGGAAAGAGGGAGGAGGAAAGAGGAGGGGGAAAGAGGAGGGGGAAAGAGGGAGGGGGAAAGAGGGAGGGGGAAAGAGGAGCGGGAAAGAGGAGCGGGAAAGAGGAGGGGGCAAGAGGGAGGGGGAAGGAAGGAAAGGCTAAGCCCCTCAATTTTTTTGATTGGGGGAAGCAGCGTCAAGTTGCCCCTTCCCGACTCCAATGCATTTTTAGTGCCTATTTCAGTGACTTCAAATTAGCTACTAGCAGGCAGGTGCTGTTTATACTTGTTCAGTTGATGATTATCATTTGTTTAAAAGCAACATCTTACAAACATTACCTTTTCACCAATAGTTGTTAAATTTTTTTCCCATCAATTTTGAAATAATGATATAAACTTACTTACTTACATACTTACTTACTACTTAATAATCTACAACCTTACTAACACAAAGAAAATGCACGCGACGTTTCTCTGATCCCGAGGTTGTCGTCATCGCAAAGGAATTTCGAGCCCAGGGAAACGCATCCAGGGTCAAGATATTGGAGGGAAATTCAAACTTTGAAGCCCAAAAAACAGCACAAGGAGGATTAAAACAACGAAATAAAGTTACCACCATTTTTCCCAACATCAAAAACGTAAATATAGCAAATTTTTATGATATATACATTTTAAGATCTGCCCTTCAACAGATCAACTCTCTTCAGTAGTTCAAAACTTAGAAACATGCAAGGCCAGAAAACAAGAAGTGTTAACTCTTAAATCGTCCGCTCCTTACTTTACTTACTTGGTCAGAATTAAAAAAATAAAAATAAAACTTTAAGTTGCCCTAATTTCAAAGAAAGATTTGGATTGCGAGGGCTTCTACATTCATAGGAAATGCATTTAAGGTTAGCAATGGAATTAGATCGAACATTTTCGATTTAAAAATTTAAAAATGAGAAGACAAATGACATTGCGTTGTGTTCGTCATTAAAGAACGCAATTTCAGTTTCCAGTGAAAGTTTTGAGGACATATTTAAAACACTACAGATTTCTTTTGTTTTTACACGTCTGTAGCAGAGTGCTTAGATAATTACTCAGAAATAATAAATGGGGGATCCGAATAATCTCCAAGGTGTCGGGAAAAAAATAAAAAATAAATTATGAGCATCTAACCTTTCCACTTATTAGGCACTAAGAGAACGTATTGCACACCCTTCCCACACCGGAAGAATAGGTTTCGAAGGAGGGGATGGGAATTCAGAATTCTGATTCCTCTGGGCTGCTACCACAGGAAACAAAACCTTATCTAAATGCAGTCTTCTCTTTTATAAAAATATATACTTTATAAGAACAGTCGAGGCTGAAACTAGCGAAATTTAAGAACATTGTAAATATAATTCTGAGGCTGCGAATTGAAGTTTAATAACTGAATTAAAATTTTAATATTGTGTTTCTAAAAACAGGACTAAAAAGAAAACAACCAAAAACGATCTTAGCCGTCCCTGACATATATATCCAATGTATGTCATCAACTGGTCTGTTCGGTGATTGACAAGAGCATACATGTAATTAATACATGTGTAAATGCGTATTTGTAGCCTAAATATTTTTTACAGCTTTTGAATTAAAGAAAAGAGTTTCCAGAACTGAAACACAAAATTGTAAATTTTCAATATTTTTTAACTTTATGCAAACATTATAGTCATAAAAGGTAATAAAACAGCATAAAACACATAAAAAATAACAAAAAAATTTTAAAAATAGAAAAAAAATCATGTTACTGTTGCTATGGAAACTAATTAATTACTGACACAATACAAATGTTTTTGAAAACTGCAATAGTCAAGATGATGGACATCCTTCCTGGGTTAATTGTTACAATAAATAGCTTGGCTGTCTGAGGGTTAAATAGTGGCTCATTTTCCTTTCTTTTTTTCTTATCAGCTTAATTTCTGTTTTTTAATTATCCTATTTTGTGTTTGAAGAGTTTGATGTTTTGCCCTCTTGACACAAGATTGCTAGCTAAGCAGATTACACTTTGATTGCTGTTACAAAGCAAGAAAAGCCGGAAAAGCAAAGAAAGTCACATCGCTGGTGAAAAGTTGAATATCATTCACTTTGAGTGGTTAAAGCCACAACATGCCACATCTCTAACCAACAGTTCCTAGTGAAATGTTCATTTTTTCACAAATAAACGTGTTTCAGTAAGCATTCATTCGCTTTGTTACTTTTGGTCAACATAGCTTTGACATTAAAACAGTTTTAAGAATGATATTACTTAGAAAGCCCTTACATGTATTATTTACCCTCACAGGCTATTGCCTTTTAGTATAAACCTACTAATAAAATGCATCCTGCATTCTGATTGGATACTCTACTAGAGATCTATTTGTGATACTATCTGATAGAGAAAAGATGGCGGATCAAAACAGTAATGAGCCCCATTTTGCTATAATATCAGAGGATTTCATCGGATATTTTAATTTGTACATCCTTTTTGACCGATAAGTAGGTTTAGACCTCTCGGCCTTATGGACTATGAGTTTGAATAGCTCATTTGGCCAAAGGCCTCATAGGTTATTGATTCGTAATACATTCGTCCTCGAGGTCTAATTGTTAAGTAGTCCATTTTTTTAGCAAAGTGTCTTGTTAATCATCTTGCCAAATCTGTATTTTATTCTATTTTGAATTACACAAATTATCTGTGGATGTTTTCTTATAAGAATTTACAGTAAAAATACACAAAGACATTTGAGATTCATCATGTATTTTTAGTGTAAAATGTTTAAGTAAGAGTGTACTACTTAAAATAAAATTTTCTTCCTTTTTTGTTATTAGATTTGTAGTCTTGGGTGTTTGATTTTGGTCTTCTTTTATAAGATTTTTGGCCTTCGATTTTAAAATCTTTGTTTTTATAATACAACATTGGCACAGTAAGATTTCTTTTTAATCAGGTGATCTGACTTTGTAACCAAATCTGTTTATGAGAAGTTCATCTTGTTATGATCCCAGAAGAGTGACAGTGTCCACAGAGCTGCCTTTTAATTATGTATAATAACATTTGAGAAAATACATTGTGTTGATAATTAAAATTTCACAGATCTGGGCATAGTGTATGGTCTACTGAAATGATCTGAATGCTTTACCTACAGCAGTGGCTTCAGGATCATTTTCAACCTTCCACAGTTTTTGCTTCCATGTTGCTTCAATAACAATGCTTCTCTTGTAAAGCATTAAAAGAATGTGATCAACTCTTAAAATTCATTTTTTGAAATTGATGTCTGATGTAAATGATGTGGTTCCCATTTACAATGTAAAAGGATGTCATCATTCCATTTAAGGAAATCTGTGACAATCTTGAATTCCAGATTCCATGATGCCAACTCAAGATTCCAGGTACTGGATTTAAGATTCCACCTCAGTGGATTCTGGATTCCAAAAGGTCAGTTCTCCAGGATTCTGGATTCCAAAAGGTCAGTTCTCCAGGATTCTGGATTCCCCTAGACCTAAATTTCAGATTCAACGAGTAGGATTCCAGATTCACAAGCAAATGTTTCCTGGAGTCTCGATTACTTTATATGAGGCAAATGTTTTTTTAAGAAAACCTTAAAAGCACCTGAACTGATATCCATTAAACAGAGCTTAAAAAATTGAGTTCATGTGACTTTGGAGCTTTGCTACTGTGGCACTCGTTCGCGTGTTTAGTAAAGTCATTGTGATTAAACCATCTTAAACAATTGGGGCATTTCCTTGGCCTGTGTGGCCCAAAGTAATCATAAATATCCAAGGAATATATGGCAATGGCAATGATATTCTTGGCAATAAACACTGACACATCCATGCTGTATTCCCACCACAACACAACTCTGATTGTCCAAAAGGGAACATTTACTAAAAAAATGTAACAGAGCGAGTAAAGAATCTGGAAGGACACTGACCTCACTTCTCCATTAAACTTGTTCACCCTGAGTTCTAACAAAACAAGAGTTGGAAGAAAAAAATTGATACATGCAAAAGCAATGATGGAGTTTATCAATGCCTCCGGCAAGCGAAACACAGTTACTTTTTCAAACAGGATCTCCAGGATATCAATACTATCCATAAGGTCAATTGTAACTGTACCTACAACTCTTTCTACATAATGCTTGCGGCTGCCATGTGGTTTAGAATCATGATGAGAGGAAACTAGCAACAAAAAAAGTATTGGCGAAATGCATAGCGCCACCTTAAGAATGTTCTGTCCAAGAAGTTTCGCTTTATCGTCTTCTAGTTGATTTGCGAAGTGTTTAAAAATCACGGCAGTTTCTGGTATGAGGGTTATGATAGCGTAAGCAAACCAAGCAATGAAGGCATAAGGTAGCTCGTCTGGATATTCTCCGGGATCCCGTCCATCCGCCTGGTCCAGCCGTCGTCGTTTTTGTTTCATTACGAAACGCCTCCTTGCAAGAATCATTAAAACAACCCAGACGATTAAAACGACAATATCTGTTGTGATGAATCCAAAATATTCCATTACTACGACATTTTTATATTCTATAGGAAGAGTTTCATTGAAACTGCTTGTTTCTCTATGAGTCATCAAGTAGTAGTCAAGAATACCTCCTTGTAATATGAGCAACAAAATGCAAAGGACTTTGCCAATCCATTCGAAACTGAAACAATTGCTAGTTTTCATGGTGTAAATTTTCTCGAAAATTGAACCTGCAATTTCCTGCTTCCCCAAACAGAGAAATACTAATTATTCTCCAAAAGTAACGTATATCTTAAAGTTTTGCAATCTGGTTAACAACAAAAATAAATATGTTTTGATTTTTGCCAAAACGATGGGCAGATCAAAGGCAATATTTTCAATTGCTTGTCACATTAATGCTGACACCCGATGTGGTCAGCGGCTTTACTACGACCCAGGCTCCAAAATTTCTCATGAATGTATTGCCTGACTGCTTTTTGTACCAGGTCGAAATGAGTTTGGAATGTGCAAAAAAACGAAAATAATGGACATGTACATTCTCTCACGAGTGTTCGATTCGACTTTCGATGCAGTTGTACCACTCGGCGTCCATAAAATGGAGCTGTCGAAATTTCTTCTCCCGGGCTTCAAAATGACTGCAACATTAGCGAGCGGAGTGTTTTGTGGAACAGCAATCTCCTTTTTGTTTACCGATCTTCCAATTTATTTAACAATCGAACCCTCCGTGGCGATAGAAAGCTTTCGTATAAAACTGGAGCGCAGTAGTAATTATCAAGGACCGCTGGGTATCCTCATAATCCTTAGCACATCTTCTGTGTATTTACTTGACCGTAAGAATGGCTTTCCATGGCTACTTGGTGGATTACTGTTTGCCTCTTCGGGAATTCTCTCTGGTAGTTTCATAAAGAAACCGATTGCAAGACTCTTACAGGAGACCAAATCAAGAGAGGTGGTTCAAGAGAACTTTTTGGAGCTCGGAAAATTGCATCTTGTGAGAACTGTAATTGGATTTGCAGGTTTTGGTATATTCGTTTATCAGCTAGCCTTTACCTGAGACTCAGTTGAATGAATTTACAGATGAGTTAGAATGAAATGAATTTGAGTCACACGTACTACCAGACTGAATGGAGAGCAAAATGTGATCAACATAGTAATGAATCATATTTCCACCCAGACGACTTGATTGCACAGGGTATTGGAGTATTACAGGGTAAGAGGAAAATTCTCTCATCCACTTGATCTTCGGACAAGCACTATGTAAAAATTGGTTGTCCAAAATCCAATAGTTCTTGCCCAAAAAGTTTTAATTGAAACTCAAAAACAATTGGGCATATATTTTACTGTTTACTATCACATAATTAGACTTTTAAGAACTGCTTCTATTTTTTTCGATTAGTGCTTGCCTCATGGACAAGTTATGTTAATCATAGAAAACTAACTAGCGGTAAACTACTAATCATACACTTATCTGAACTGTATTTTACCTGTCCCAGAAAACTGGATATATATTTTTGGTGCACCCAGTATTATTAATAAATTGGAGTTAGTTAGCTTAAAGTTGAAATCTTCATGATTACTGTACAGTAAGTAGAGAAAGATGCCTAAGATTTGAGCATGAATGCTTTTCAGAGAAACTCAGCTTAATTTTTTCAGATTTGTCCTGACAGAGGAAAATGAGCCGAGCACCTGAAACATCAGCTTCTTAATTCACTTGTATAAGTTTGATGAAAAACAACTTCAATCTTACCCTACTTACCTTAAACATTTTAACCTAGAGCTGATTAAATCAGTTGCTTTGACAAATGGCTAATGTTTGAAATAACAGCTTCTTTGGGGTGTTTGGCACAAAAGCTAAACCCTATGTGAGCCAGGTGACCCATGGAGCTGGTGCTCATCTCTGGTTTCTGCAGTGTTAAGCAGATGAGAGCCTTTGACTTTATCTGGACAAAACAATAATCCATTGCAGGTTATCTCCAGGCAGATGCTGGTACTCATTTACCTACCCTGGAAGGATGGAAAGCTGAGTTAGCTTAGGCGGAAAAGAAAGTCGCACTAATATTCAAATCTCGACAGAGCTGGGATCGAACTTGGGGTCCTTATGTTCATAAGGAAGAGATCTTAGCAACTGTGCCAACCATGCCCGCTTGTTTGATATAAAAAATTTCTTCCATTTTGTCCTGTCTGAATGCAGCAAACACTCATGCCTTGTCCTATACTCCCTACCTGCATCACCTCTTTCCTTTTCAATTGCCATAAACCTCAAAGTTTTTTTTGGTAAATAATAAATGTTGTCACTATGGTACAGAGCCCTACATTACAGCTTCAAATTTTGATGATGTTTTTGAAGTGTAGAAACAGGCATTGAATTCTCCAATAGACCATTTCTGCATTGCAGATGCCGCTAACTTGAATGTCAGTGGTTTAGTTTTTGCAGTGCTAGCCTCATTCATTGTACTGAAGTTAGTGGCATCTGCAATGTGAAAATGATCTATTTTAGGTGTATGCTGTTCTGTGGCTACATGCCTGTAGTAGCAGGGTTTAAAATTACCAATCGCCACTCGCCATTTGCGACCATGAAACGAAAGTTGGCGAGTGTTTTTTGGGCCTAAATTCGCCCTTTGGCGAGTACAA
>JAOBBB020294560.1:0-10770 GCA_025331005.2 Zoanthus gigantus | reverse complement strand
TCTCAAATTTGTTTAATGAAAAGTATGGGCTCAGGTTGGGAGAATTTAAAAATACAACTGGCACTGAAAGGGTTAACAATTCTTCGAGCCTACTTCAAACCTAGCCTAGCATAGTGTTATATTCTGAACCTTACATTGACAGATGCATATATATTTCTTTGTTAAAGAAACCCTTCCTGGTAACTCTTGTAAATGGCAGACAATAACCTGAGACTAAATTACTCGTCCCCTCTCAAGAGAAGCGACTCTGATGGTAAAGAGCATCTCCAAAAAAATCCCATCATTTGTAATTCCGAAGAAAAATATTCATATAAAAGGAGCACAAATATCGCAGCAGAGCAGGTCTCAGAAATTTCCATTTGTAGAGATCAATCAGCACGGCCATCACGTGATCCCCCTGCAGCGAATGAAGCAAAGCCAGTATACGGCAAGAAATTCCGACTTCTTGATCAAGTCAAGCGCAAGACAAAGCCACCTCATAACTCTTCGTGGCCGCCAGCGAAACACTTTAAAGAAAGCCAAGGAAACTACAAAACTTCAACAGAGAAGATGCCTTCTGCTACAGACAAGAGAGGAGTAGATAGTTTCGTTTACAATACAAAAGTTCATCATTCTTTTTATCAAACTAACTCAGCTACGCAAGGTGATTGTTCCGCTAATGAAGGTCACGATCAAAGTATTAGGGTTACAGAACCTTTTTTGTGTAACAACAATTCCGAAAGTACAAAGCACAGATATTTCGAAGCAAATACGAGTGTACCAAAATGTCCTCAAAAGCTCAAAAGCCAAATACAGATGGAACCACGAGTGCGCGTTAGAAAACCAGTTCATTCTGTAACGGTAATGCCACTGTCATGCACGTCTAGTATCGCGGACGTAGAAGTTAATGACAAAGAAACAAATCCCTTGGTATCTTTAGGTAGTTACACTGCTTCTGCAAGTGAAACCATAAAGCCGAAAGTCTTGATTACGGAATCAATTCGAAAAGCTAGTCACGCTGTTGAAGGAAAAGAGCAAGAAGTCAACCTATCCAAAGATACTATCCCAGTTGAGCACCACAAACCAGAGAAACAAAACAAGATACCACTTCCTAGCGAGCAAGAGAACCAACTGAAAACATCGGATTATCGTGGTAGTTTCCCAAATGTTCCTTTACAGATTTCAAAGCGTAAATGCGTTTCTCCAAGCCCTTTTTTGCGCGAGTCTCAAAGTGAGACAGAAGTTACAAAACGCTTCTGTGAAGACAATATCTGTAAGGATGCAGAAAAGTTGGAAAGGCATGCTTTCTGTCCAATTATAAACATATCAAAAGCTACTCCGCCACCAAGTCCTCAGCCAGAAAACCAAGAAGCTATACAAAAACACACAAAACCCAGATGCAGTTCAAGGAAGTATGATAGTAATAAACCTCAGCAAATGACTATACAAGGCTTAGCCAATCACTACATTGTAGGTAGTCCCCAGAGAAGCCCTCGCCAATCCCCTCGACCATATTTAAATCCGCCTGATGAGGAAAGTACAATAACGCACAGAAGAAGCCCAGTCTGTTCCCCGGCGAGAAATAGAAGTAAATCTCCTTTCTACATGGAGGATTTTAAAAGGCACTCAAAATCTCCACAAAGTGATTGGCATCCATGTGTGACACATTCAACTCATATCCAATCACTCACAGCAAGCAATACTAACTTAACAGTTTCATCAGAGCGCAAAAGCCCATTTCCCTACCAAACTTGTGGTTCTCCTAGACCTAGTGGCGAATCATATGGGATTGATGTTTTTTACATGGAGGATTTCAAAAAGCGCTCAAAATCTCCACAAAGTGATTGGCATCCTTGTGCGACACATTCAACTCATACCCAATCACTCACAGCAAGCAATACTAACTTAACAGTTTCATCGGAGCGCAAAAGCCCATTTCCTTACCATCCCTGTGGTTCTCCTAGACCTAGCGGCCAATCATATGGGACTGATGTTTTATCAAAACTTTCAACACCACTATTAGTAATAACACCCCCAGAGTTTCTTTGTCGGGAAAATGCGCACTCTCCAAATCCATTTCAAAACCTTCAGAGTTTGTCCTCAGAATCAACAGGCATGGAAGAAAAATTGTCATTGTGTTCTCCAGTTTCTTGTTTCACTAAAAGGCCTAATGTTTCAGAAGCGAGAAATATGAACAACCTAATTAATGCCAGAAATCCTTCTCAAAGCATTGAAACACAAACTGAACAAAACTGGTTGCAGAGTACACAAGAGAAAGTTAATGGCACAGTTAAGCGAAAAGTGAGCTTGAATAAAGGCCAAGAACAGTTTGGGCAATGTTTAACAAGAAGCCCAAAATGTATGAGGAAAGACTGTTTACCACCAATATCTGCCAATGATGCTAAACGCTCCCATGTGACCACTAAGAGGTTAAACAAAGAAACAACTATTGCATTAACTAATGCTAAAGCAATAACAGAGGAAGTTGATACCAGTGGATTCAACAGAGATATAAAATCGATACATTTATCTTACAAAACAGTGGCTGCTAAAGACATATCTACACAAACAACACCTACCACCGTATCAAAGGTCGGCAACAAAAGAGATCGAAAAAGTGAGTTGGGCATCAATTGCAAGAGATCAAAAGAAAATCACCAGGAAAGTTGGTTTCCTGACACAAAGCGATGTCATCTATCAAATTTAACTGAACAAGAGCTTGCATGTTCAGGGAATTTAATTTCAAAAACGTATTTTCAAAGTTTAAACAATGGAGGAAACTCTGATCATCATAAACAGATGACTTTTAATAGACAGACAGACCAACAAGAAAATTTGCTCAACGCCCTTCATACGATACCTGCGCCGTTTATCTATGAATGGACTCACCATATGGGTAACGCTTTGGAATTACCAAAAAAACAAGTTAGCATGAACACAAACCCCCAGTGCAGAAAACACTTATTAGATTCCGACATTCCAGTTTTAAACCCGCAAGAAAGAAGGAGTTGCAGTCCTTGTCTACAACCAACAATGAATAGCCATTATGCTATCTATAATCAACAAAATCTTGATAAATATAATCTTGAACCAGGTGAATATAATGCAAAAGATAACTGTTGTTTTTCCAAGTTGCCACAGATTTGCGTTGCGCATCAACCAGGAAACAACAAGGATCACATTCCTAAAGGACAATGTCAGAAACTGCCACCAGCAAACTATTCAAATTGCAACTACCACAACGTTACTTCCACGGGTATTATAACGCACGAGCAAGGGTGGATAGATTCTAGCAATAAGAACAAAAAGGAAAACACAGAAAGCAAACCTTTACGGTTTCATCTCATGACCAAATTTCCTGTACGTGATACAACTGCCCATAAAGATTCTTACATGTCGACCACAGTTAAGAAAGATGTAGAAAACGAGAAAAGTGCATTAACCAAAACGAACCAATCGAAAATAAAGAGGACAGCAGATTTGGCACTAGTAACGGGAAGGACTAGCGGAAAGTCATCAGGAAAAAAAGCTAATGCTGTAAGGTGTTCGTCAAACATTCAAGAATCAGAGAGCACACAAAAGAAGGAAAATGTAACGAATGATTTTAAGAACAGTTCTGAACTTGACTTTAACAACATTTCAGTACCCAGCACGAGAAGGTGTGTTACACCACTGGGAGGACTATTAACAAACCACTTACAAGACTCAGAAATAACTCCGAAAGAGGCAAAGTTAACGAGTAGTAGTTCAATGTGCGACCTTAAACCTGTTAGGAACACTTTTGGAGAGAGTACAACGTTAAGTCAAGAAAATAACAAAAATAATTTTGATAGTGTTAAGCAAAGTAATGCAAAGCGTCGTTGGAAAAAACTTGTACGACTTTGTAGCCTCAATAACAAACGTTTGAATAAGCGCCCTAGAACAACAGATGTAAGAATCGGTCATGAGCAAAAGTCAGACAAAAAACTCACTGACAGTAATTCCAGTAAGTGTAGCGACTGTCATAAAGAAATAACAACTGGAAGTGTAATGACAAAAAATGAAAAGCTAGTTTGTAAAAAACAAAAAAAGGTGAAAGATGATGCAAATGCCACGAGGACTGAGCCAAGCATCAGAGGACGAACTCCTGCAAATAACAAAGAGGAAGAAACTAATCTGACAGCTAATAATGCTGACAGGAACTTTGACGCCTTTAAAACGGGTTCTCAAACTTCCTCAGTTCAGGGTATCACACATTACAAGAGTGCTAACAACCATAAGACTCTAAATATTTTTCTTCCAAAGTTACTGTCTATTTCAGCTAAAAATGTTTTACAATCAAAATGCGTAGAAAACCAACAAGAAAACATCACCCCAGTAAAAATAACAGCATCCGAGGAGTTATCGGGACAGTTCCAGAACTCAACATCACCTAATGTATTATCAAGGAGACTGGTAAACACCTCTTCTTCGAAGGATCTACTAAACCATTCATTTGAAGGATCATTTACAAAGAAAACGATGAACAAAGTAAATATCACTTCACCATTAAATACTCTAGCTGGTAAAATGTCGGATTCAGCAAATATACCAAAAAGGAACAAAGGAGAATTTGCTGAAAAGTCCCAAATGGTGACGGAAACATCAAACGCCTCAGTAAGAGCAGCGGAATGTGGCAGACTTTCATTCTCCGAAAATGTGGAAAATGATGCATCAGCAAATCTCCCAAAACAACATTCCCTATCTAACCAACCCTTAACACCAATTAGGGACCTTTTGCAACTTTCTCTAAATTCTAAAACCTTGCCTCCTGTAGATAAGGTTTCTATACCAAGTGCTGTATACAAATCATTCGAGGAGAAGAACACAAGACCAGAAACTAAATCCAACAGCAATTACAAGCATATGTTAGGGCAGTCCATGGGGGAACCGAGCTCTTTAAAACTAAACACACAATCAAAACAGATGAATTTAAAACAGGCACAAAAAAATGTCAAAACAACCATAACAACTGAAATTTCCAAAATCCCAGCACAAAATGTAGAGAATGACATAGCATTGAAAGTAAACATATCGTCTAAACTAGCAACAAACAGATACAGTCCACGACCAATGGAAAAGGGCGAGTCACACTTGAATTTATTTAGTGAGTGTACTCCAAACACTTCGCTTGAAACAAAAATTTCAAATGACCAGTCAACATTTCAGAGAAACTCAATTTATAGCATTTACGATAAACCTTCAAGTAGTAGTGAAATGGAAACATCTTTTCCTGATAATCAAAGCATCAATAACTACAACCAACCAATAAGAAGTGTATCACCCCGTTTCGCAACGGCTTCCTCTACTTCAAGAATCCTAAGTGATAAAAATCTTTTACCACCAAATTTAAACGATCAAGTTACTATACAAATGAAACAAGTTAAACCAGTTCACACTCAACAGGCAAATAAGAACTCCACCCCACGTTGCTTGTCTATTGCAAGTAGCAGAGGGTCGCATTTTATCAGTTACGGGAAAACTACTAGTGTAAAATCTGCTTCAAGTGCTCAATTTGAAGGCGAATCTTCAATGACCAGGGCAAGATCACCTTGGAAAATGTTTTCAACAACACATGGAACAAGCCTGTCACAAACCCATCTTACATATGATGATCAATTCAACTCGATGGGCGCCTTAGCTAACTCTAAAACTACCCCGATAACTCCATACACCACTGCATCACAAATCATGATGAACCCCAACTCATTTCATAGCGGTATGTGTGCGACTTGCCCAGAGAAGTTCATAACTGGGCCGGAAAAGGAAATAAGAGCAGGATCGCTAACAAATGTCACGTGGGCATTGCTAAAGGATACTCAACATCATGAAGCTCATGCGGATTCATCAACCAAATCAAACAATGACGCAAGAACGAATAGTGTTCCAGAAGATGATACAACGAACAGAAGAATAAACACTAACAACCAGTCAGATATTTCTACAAACCTGACATGGTTATTGACAGCCTGTCCCCCAAATAAATTTCTTTCTCGTGAGATACAAACATGCGCACCTAATCAGTTGGACTTTCTGAGCACTCTTTACAACAAAGAACAGCAACTGAACCAGCAAGATCGAGAGCACCATGAACATACCACATGCCAAGCAGGGCAAAACAAGACTGACGATTTACCTTTCAGTTCTGTTAAATCTCTTAGAAAAACCTCAACAAACGCGGAGTTAACAGGCAAATTTGCACACACAAAACCAACACACATTGCAGATCATTACCAACAACAATCAATCGAAAATCCAGTATTGGACGAGCCTGCTGGACCAGAAGACTGTTTGCCAATTATCAACGCTACATTCAGTCTGAGGGACAGACCTGATATACAAGAACAATTGAAACGTTTTGGAAACCAACGACAAATTGAAGTTGACTCGTCCAAAGTAAAGTGTATTGAAAAAATTTCTTGGGTAAAAGGTAATTTAGAATAAAAACCCAAAAACAGAGACTTAAAACAAAAACATCAAAATTTGTTTCTCTCATTTTTATAGAAGTCTTCTTTCACCAGAAATACTCCGTTAATTGAAATTGCTTTTGGAATAAGCTTGTAAAAGTGCAGATTTAATAAGAACACAATGGCCATTGAATAGAGAACTAATTTATGCATCTTTTAGTTGGGTTTTAGCCCAAATACAGCTAGTAGCTGAATTGCTATGTTCCACTGAAGGAAAGACTACATCCTACATTATTACAGTAAATGCTGTTTGGGTTCAACGACAGACTGCAACAGCATAAATTTCATAGCTATGCCCCTATCAACAATACTAAAACCAAGGACTGTTTAGGTTAAGTTCCTTCCTAAAGCATGACCAACTCCCGTTCGTATAGTAATACATAACTGTCCACGTGACCGTGTTACCTTGTCTAAACTCCTTAGAGTGTATGTGGCAGTGGAGCTTAAATGGTCGATTCATATAGATGATATGGTTAGCAAGCAATATAGGCTAGCAAGCTTAAGATGCACAGTGGTGTATAACCTAGTGATCTCCAATCGATTTTCTGTTATTTCATTAGAACTTTATTAGAGTAAGCTTGCCTGTTTGGCACTCTTCATTGATATATAAATTGAAAGACAAGTTAGAAGCCATCCAGCGCCGGTCACTTCGCATCATGCACCCGCAGTTGTCATATAAAGTAACACTTAGAGACCTTAATCTCACCACTCTCTGGGAGAGACGTCAACATCTGTGTATGAAATTTTATACCAACGCTAAACATCCCCATTGTAAGCAAAATAGCCTTTTGCCGAAATCTACGACCAAAAACTACTGCAATGCCCCTTTTGGGGATTTGTCATCACATTTAAAATCTGGAACTAAGAGATTTCAAACAAACTTTTTGCCAAGCTCGATAAAAAATGAGACTAATGAACTGTGTTTAAGACTATGATTTTACAGATGTTTATATATAATTTATGTAAATATTTCGAATCTATTGTAAACTATGACCAAATATTAAGTTTTTCAATTATTTTGAATTGCAAATCAATTTTATCAAGAAAGTTATTATTATAACTATTTTTATAGTTTGGCAGTGGATCTTAGTTGATTTGGAACAATCACTGTGAATGTGGGAACCAACAAGCTGCCAAAGAACTTGCACAACTCTGACGCAGGACGTTTATGAACCAAGTTCTAATCTTAGCACCCTATCTGTCCCTAGTACAGCTGTTTTCCGCACATGCTCAACATGTGTTTTAACCCCACCTCCTCGATAAGTTCCACAAACCGAGTTGTTATCGCTCACAATGTTCCAATGACAATCAGGATTACACTCATTTCCCGTATATCCCACAAAAGTGCACTCTTACCCTTCAATTATTTGTACATCTCAATCTTTTCTAGCTTTTTCTCACATACTCTGACATCACCAGGTATCGCAACATTGACAACTTTAACCTCCCTTTGGACCATGACATCTCACAAGATCTTATAAAAGTTATAATCAACATTCTCAGTGACCCCATCCAGCTTGTCATTGTACCATTTGTCGGCTCTGTCAAGGTGTACATACCTTGCAACATTATCATGCCTCTGTTTGTATTCGCCCTGCACAAGCACACTGCATTCACTCATAGTATGATAAACCGTTTCATTCTTATTCCGACACATTCTTCAAAGAGGCTAGTCCGTGGTTTTACCAGGTGTTAACTTGGTCTGTCGTCTACTTCTATAAGGTATACATTGGCTGTGAATCGCCTTGTTTTTCCAGGTGTTAATCCATTCTTTTTGTTTCAGCTTTTTAACTTCCTTTGGTTTCAACGACTCTTTGCAAACTGGTAAGGTGTTGCTGTAATGGTTTAGCATGGTTTTTCACGTACCACCAAAACTAGATCCTTTTCTGCAATCTACCAGCCCCTACCATCTTTACTTCGCGTTACGTATAGCTGATCAACATAATTTTTAGGATGAAACTCCTTATTCATTGTCATAATTGTGTCTTCCGGGTATTTCATCAAGCTCGGCAGAATTCTATCTAATGATAACAGCTGCGTACCTCATGGTAGACACTGCCCATGTATTCATCGCCATGATTTTATTCCTTCCATGTAGTCTACTTTTCATGATTGCTTTTGTTTTACGCAGGTATCCTTCCTGAATATTTCTTTCAGAGCAGTATCCTTGATTTTATCTACGCTATCATTTCAAGGTATTTATATCCACCCTCTTTAATTTCCTTAATTTTGTCACCACTGGGGAACTCTAAACCAGCCAACATGATCACAAATAAAGGAGGCGAAAGACTGTCTCCTTTAAAAATCCCTCTCCCGATGATGAGCTTAGCCAAGAATTCTCCACATGACATCAAATCCATATTCCAGTTTTTCATCGACCATGTAATATATGCAACAACATTATTAGCTACATTTGCAATACCAGGAATGGGGAACCATATCATAAGCCTTTTTATAATGAATCCACACTATTTCCACACTGGTATGTCTCTTTCTACAATCATTTGGCACTGTTCTATCCTTGTGGAGATGGTCCGTTGATCCCCTACTTTTCTTCCTGCATCCTTTCTGATCATTTGGCAACTTACAGGTCAGTATTCTCCAGAGAGGTGTACATAAACTTAAATAATTATGATCCCTGTCATCAGCTTACACATCATGGGTAAACAAGAGATTGGTCGATAGTTGTCGACGGGATTTCCTTTGTCTGGATCTTTTTGGCATAGAACAGTCTTACTCGTGAGCGGTCATCCATTTGGAAATATCGACCCCGTATATTAATCATATTTCTTTTTTTAAATTTAATTATTTATTGTTACTGCAAATATGTATCTATTACGTATTTATTATGTTTGATTCAAGTAAACGATTGTAAACTATCTGCAAGCCGTAAGTTTATGATTGTATATATTGTATAAAACTATAATAAAGTTTTTATTACTATTTACAAGTGTACGGTTTCTTTTTAAGTAAGTACTCCATGTATGATTGAGAATCTAGAATAGGCCAAAACGTACCTTTATAGTTCCCAGATTGCATGGCAATGGAAGGCAACACCATGAGTTCACTAGTCTTGTTTTTAGGGAATCCTTACAAGTTATTATCAAAAATCTTATTACTAACCCCGACCAAAACATTTTTCAAAGGTTTGAACAAAGTTGTTAGAGTCGAATAGTTAGGAATCTTGGCAAACTATACAAAGAGGATTACAATGTTTCTTTGTTTCATGTTTCATGTTTCATGTAGGGTCACGGTTATGATCTTTTGTTCTTGGTGTGATGTTTCATTAGTCTATTGGCTGCTTGCTCATTTACATCTCAAAGCATTTTGTTTTTTGTGCAAGGTCAACGTCATAATTCAATAGGGAAAAGGAGAACAAAAACATATAACAAAGAATGAAATGACTTGGGTTGGGAATGAAATGACTTGGGTGGGGAATGAAATGACTTGGGTTGGGAATGAAATGACTTGGGTTGGGAATGAAATGACTTGGGTTGGGAATGAAATGACTTGGGTTGGGAATGGAATGATTTGGGTTGGGAATGAAATGACTTGGGTGGGGAATTAAATGACTTGGGTTGGGAATAAAATGACCTGGTTTGGGAATGAAATGACTTGGGTTGGGAATGGAATGACTTGGGTTGGGAATGAAATGACTTGGGTTGGGAATGAAATGACTTGGGTGGGGAATTAAATGACTTAGGTTGGGAATAAAATGACTTGGATTGGGAATTGTACATGCATGGTTCCCATAGCTAACACCCGATCAAATTTAAGGTCTTTTAAAGATTTTTTAAAACCTTGTACGAAACATATAAGAACATTAACTTTTCATACAAAATTGTTATTTCAATAATGGGTTATTGCAAACAAGCACTATCATCTATGATTTAAATGCTATATTTCTCTGAATAAAACAGCATCAAACAAGTCAATGACCCAATTTACAATTACACAACAACTCACTACTGTATTGAGTCACTGTTCACACAAGGCATCATGGGTGTAGCTGCTTTTTATCGTGACTGGTAGGCAATTCAACAACAATGAAGATAGCAGTATTTTGTAAATATTTTTCTTGTGCACTACTCAAATATTAATTACAAGATACAGAAACTATTCTTGAGCAAAAAATTAAGACCTTTTTAAGACCTAGTGAATAATTTTTTTAAATTTAAGGCATTATATATAAACAGGATTCCTGCAGCTCAGGAGCCATATGAACTAATTTAACCCTTTCAGTGTCAGTTGTATTTTTAAATTCTCCCAACCTGAGCCCATACTTTTCATTGAACAAATTTGAGAG
>JAOBBB020294470.1:0-10770 GCA_025331005.2 Zoanthus gigantus | reverse complement strand
CGTCGGTGTTTCTAAAGAAACAATTTAGTAATAAAAATGTAAATTCTACACCGTAAAAAAGAGAGAATACTTACTGATGTTTCGTCCTTCGTTGGAGGACGAAGGACTAACTTCCGAAACGTCAGTAAGTATTCTCTCTTTTTTACGGTGTAGAATTTACATCTTTATTACTAAAAGGTATTGTAGAACAAGCAGCTTCAGTTACGTATGGTAAAATGA
Source organism: Zoanthus gigantus (assembly GCA_025331005.2). NCBI lineage: Eukaryota > Metazoa > Cnidaria > Anthozoa > Zoantharia > Zoanthidae > Zoanthus > Zoanthus gigantus. Next base: position 10,551 of record JAOBBB020294470.1, on the reverse strand, counting down.
AACCAGTAAGGTTTTATTTTTCTAACAAATAACCAGTGTTTGATGCAATAAAATGACTTTAAAGAATGGCTGTGCCAAAGCTTAAGAAAGGAAGAAAGAAACAGTCTGACAATATATACGGGAGTATTTAAGCTTCTCGGTCTCGGTGAAAACCTATATGTAAGCTACATCTCACAAGCATTACTCTTTCAATGCTGCTTAGTACCTTCGATGGGAACCTCAACTTGTAGGTTAGCTTTGCCAAGCTAATTGGGCCCCAAAAGGCCTGAACAGCCGTGTTTATAAAAATAGGTCCGCAATGCGCACAATGCTTAGTTTACTCCATTGGTCCCTTATAATATTTTTGGTAATGTGGTATCACTTTTACCTTGATATTGCAGAGGTAACTACACTCAGCGACGCCTATTCAAAATAACAAAGAGCAAACCAAAGGAATCCCATACAAGCTTCGAGAATTGAATAAACACGAATAAAAAAAAATTTACTCACCTGAAGTGTTGTTGATGTCGTCTTTGAACTTCAGTGGAGATTTCAAGCCATTTTAGCGGTTTTACAAAATCTCTCCCTTCCCAACTATAAGGAGAGACAAGGAGGGAGGGTTTTTGATTCTTATCGAGTCAACCAGTTGCGTTCTCAACACAATATTTGCCATTAAATCACTTTCAATCGCTTTCTAACTTGGCATGGTAACGGAGAGATAAGTTTTAAAGTCTAATATACCTGCAATCTCCCAAGAAGTCCGCCTTACAGAGGCCAACAGCCTGAAAAGGATTCAAAACTCCGTTTGCAACTCGAGGTTAGCAAAAGTTAGCCCAAATTCAAACCGTTAGCGTTTTGGTGGCCTGGAAAACAATGACTTACAATTACTAATACCCAGTCTACATGCCAGACTGTTTATACTCTCAGAGATCTGACACGTGTCATCTCCTCCTCAAAGTGACAAACTGACTGACAATCAAGATTACCTCTGACATGAAATGCATAAAACCCCAAAAACCACCCATGGCACTAACCAGCATGTTAAGAGTAAGCTCTAGCGTTTTACACCAAAACAGCTGCTTGTAGGATCTAGCTGTGGCAGTTGGCCCATCAAACAAGGCCATGTGCCTATTAATAGTATGCATGTGCTATTTTTACTTGTGATTATCATTTAAGTCACATCCACAAACATTAGGGACTTTAAGATGCGAGGACGGCAACGACGATGCGAACGGCAAAGAACAATAGTCTTAATTACTGAATACAATAGTTGCACGCTGGAATGCGGCGAGCGGGCCACCTGCTCACCGTCGTCTTCAGTGAAAGTGAGCGGAAAGCTCACTTTTTGGGTTCTGTAGACAGCGTGAACGCCAAACAACAAAATTTGACAATCTTTGTTTGCCTTCGAGGCTGTACCTTTTACCTTTTAGTGTTCGAAAATCTCATGCAAAGTCGCAACTAAAAATTTATCACTGATCTAAAATGCAAAAACCAAACTACTAATAATATTTTTCACAACTGCCGTCGTCGATTTCACTGCTACATAATTTTTATTTGTGTAAGACTATAAATTTGCTTCACCGCTTCTTTTGCCAAGCTTATTGAAGTTAAATTATTTAGGCACAAATATTATTTTTAACCGTATTATGATGTTTATGTCTTGCCAGTTTCCGAGTATTCAAAAATATTGTAAACTATTCTTTGTTTGTATATACATTACCTTGTAGTCGTTACTTTTAGCTATGTCTGAAAGAATGCACAGGTTTACACAACAACAACAACAACAATAATAATAATAGTAATAATAAATTGATAGTGATGATGATTATAAAAGTTCTTTAAATGGCACAGAATAGAAATACTTTATTTCATATGAACTAGCATTTCATCAATAATGTTCTTCTACGTACGATCGCTACTCCAGTAACAATAACAATAACATCAATAATACTAATAGAAAAAAAAGCTTGATTTCTATAAATATCATAGCAACTATCAAACGTCTAATTTATAGATAAGCCAAGGTGGTTAACAAAAATTCTTTTAAAAAGATAACTGTTGACGCTGGGTTTATGAATGGCACGAGTTATTTCTAAGATTAAATTTTCTATATATATTTTAGCTGCATGTATAAAATATATACTTTTTGTATTTATAATCTGCTCACTTAACAGGTACAAACAGATTTATCAACTCTACACAACCAGCTTAATGCTGGTTTTCACCTGACGTCACGGCGGCCATGTTGGTATACTCTTAACAAAAAAATTTGATTGCTTCTTTTTCTGGGACACTAACATGGCCGCTATGTCAATTGTCTTTTGTGTCTCATGAAATGTGTGAAAACCAAGAATTAAGAGCGGGAAATTATCTGATCAGAAACTTCGCCTTCAAAAGCCTTCGCCTGCAAAAACTCTAATGCTATTATATAGCTAAATATAAGAAAACTCTAGTATTGCAAATTTTTTTTTTTTTGTAAAAAAAAACATTAAGTTAATGTACACATTTCCGCTGGGTTTACTCTCGTCTAAACTAACGCATTGTTAAAATGCTAGTTACAATAATTTCTTTGTTCGTTTTGATTGCCATGGAGTTAAATAAATGCCTTGTTAATAAAGTGGTATAGGTTTTGCTTTTAAATTGAAGGTGAAATTCAAAATTAGTTTAATTTTTTTATCTTACAAGCGTCAAATATTGATAAGAAGACTGGTTGTGCGATATATCTCTTCAAAGGAGACTGGGGAGGCGTCAGAGAAAGTGAACAAAGAACGAAAGGTTTTGAGGGGATTTCTCGATCCTTACGTCTCGTCCTTGAGGGAGTTGAAGAAGAAAAAAAGAGGCAAACAGGTATTCTCGAGGGCTTGTAGCTATTGCGTGATTAAATTAGAAAAATGGAACACAAACTCACCAAATTATCGTAAACATTGACAATCTTAAAGTGGTAGTATGACAAATTTTTACCCTTTAGTTTTTAGGTGTATCACATGGAATTCCATGAAAGAATAAATACGCTGTTTACCGTTTGCAAATATCTGCATTAGTTCTGGATATATTTAAGTTTGGAAAATGTGTAATATATGCAAATGAGACGACTGATGTCATCATGCACTCAACCCAATTTTATATCAAGTACATAAATAGAGCTATCATGGTCAATTTGCAGCACTGACATTGAAAGTTGTTAGGATAATAGTTCTACAGGAAACACACCTACGCCTATAAAAATTATGTAGCCATGGCAACTCACTGTTTTCCAGTCCCCACCCACTTGATTTCAATACGTTAGTGATTTTCAGCTCGCAAAACATGAAATGAGGCTACAAACTTAAGCTAACATAGTTATATGCTTGCTGAATCATGCATATGAGGCACCATTTGCAAATATCAAAATGAATTGCAAAAGGTGGCCAGAAATTCCTTTATTATTGGCGAGCTCTGGAACCCAGTATGTTGCCATGGTAACAAAACTGTTAAGCTCATATTGTGGAACACATTTAGTAGAATCTTACTGCAAAGGATGAAACATTTTTGATACCATATGGTTGAGATATCTTTCATCATATCTGATCAAAATTTGGTTGACTGTGTGATGTCATAACTCGGATTATTTGCATATTTTAAAAACTTGAATATCTCGGGAAAGAAAAGAGATATTTGAAAATAGTAAACAACATTTTTCTTCTGATACAGACTACTTTTTATGTTTTAAAATGCCTTTGATAGGAAAGATGCGATTTTTGTCAGAGTACCACTTTAACTGAAAACTATGCCAGTTGTTATAAGTTGTAATAATTTTAGCGTTATGTCTTTTGATGCATTTGGAAAAAAGTGCAAAATAAATACGGTATATTACTAAAAGTATTCGTAAATTAGTGAATGCTATGAATTTTGATTACCTCAAAATGTCTCTTCTTACAATACAAAGTCTTATATAATCTGTTCTTACACAAAAATATCTTGGGCTGGCTGTGTAACAACACGCTTTACTGTTGCGAGTTCGAATCTCGCTACACCCACTCGATATCGCTTTTTTGCTCACTAAATAAAAATCTTCCTCCCAATAAAAAACTAATATCTTCTTATTTTCTATTCTTCTCTGCACTTCTCAAAAGTTTAACAAATCGTAAAGATATTAATACAAAAAATTTTTTAGATGTTTTTGTCTCGATAAACTTATAGATTCGATCGATACGATCAGAATTTGCCATCAAGTACATACAGCTAATACGTATATATCGACGGGCAATATATCAGTCACCAAGCCACCACGGTCGCATGAAATCGAAACATTTGGTTAAGGGCTCATAACACTTACATTGAAGACGAAAAGATGGTTACCGTCTGTCTACACAGTAGCCACATCAATATAGACAATTAGGAATACAAAAAATTATTTAAAAAACAATTTACGATTTTTATAAAAATTAAAAAAGCTCACTTAAAACTAATTCTTAATGTTTTTTAATTGAAATTCAGAATGGCCGAAAAACCCACGACATGCAAGACAGGGTGTTTGGTAGAATTTAAAGTGAATAGTAAATCGATGATGTTCCTACTATAATTATATCCATTCTGAAATCACTGTTAATTCCTGCAGTTTGATTGGTTCCTGACATTATGAGTTCTGCATAAATCGCACTATTTTGAGCTTAAAATTGCACCATTTTGATCAACTGTAGTTACTTGTCACTGAGGAGGGTGTGAGCCGAAAGGCCTTTGGCAACTAAAGTACATGATAGTAGCTGAATGGCGGACTGGTTTGTCTTTATATTGATTGTATTTTAATCAACCAATCATAAAGCAGAAAAAGCTGAAATAGCCAATCAGAGTGCAGGAAAAAGTGATGCGAAAGGTGTGACATGATCAGAAAAATTTTGATTTTTGTTCTAAAAGGGCACAATAATGTCTAGGGGAACTTAAAAAATCATTAACAACATATGTCTTTAGACATCTTAAGAAATTTAAGAAATTTAAAAATACACAAAATATAACTACGATTATACAGTTTTGCTGTAACTTTAACAATTCTTTGATTTATTTTCAGGATCGCTCTTCTGTGGCTTGTTGCACATCCTTCTCCAAAGAATAGTCTTCAGAGAAAACAGTTTATAACTGAGCGAGTTTTAAAACATTACGCGTACTGAATAATTGTAGATAGGATAATGGGATTCCTAGTAGCTTGCTATATATTATAAAACTTACGAGGGCTTTTTAAACTGTGCCAATTTACAATCGAAAGAAGATTAATGACGCTTGTTATGACGCATGGAATCTTTCATCTTATGAGCGAAATCTATAGTTAGTGGGTTATTGAACGGTGTACAACGATGGTTATGATTAATGCACCAAGCGTTTGGTCCCTCCTGGATTCATAGCATGAACTACTAACAACTAGAAGTTTTTAGAAGTGCTGCGACCTGAAGCGAATGCATTACAATATAATATGAGATAAAAGTGATTTGCACCGAACATTGTACTTCGTTAGAAATAATACTGCTTTAATGTTCAAAACTTGCAATTGTAATTTAAACTTGTATGCTTCGAATTGTATGGTCTAGCTGAAAACGTTTTGTGGACCATTTATTATACAGGTTTTGCATGAGTTACGTGACTCAGGAACATTTTTTTAAAATATTTGATATTTTGACACTGTGACAATATTTCTTTGAACGGACTGCTGTTAATACCTGGTTTTTAGCAACTGCATGCTGAAAATAATTTTTGCTTGGATTTGATGAGATATTCAAAAAAAACTGGTTCTCATTTGCATAATTTGGTTTTGCTGCCATTATTTTCTGGGAAAATTCAAATCTGATGCTCTAAATTAAGAAAGTTGCTGACTTAATTGTTTTTTTGAGAGTTTATGTTTGAAGGGTTAAAAACTCTAGCATTTTTCAAGACATTTTAGGATGAAATATGAAGCAGCCATGACAGAGGGCAGGAGGCTACCATCCAAGATGGCCGCCTTTAACTGCTTACTAGATTTTAGAGAGTTTCCAAAGCCCACCAAACGTTTTGAGGCTTCTTTTCTGATAAACCTTTTAATATAATATGTTTTCTAAAATAAAACCGTGAAATTCTCTAATAGCTTACAAATTATGAACCAAAATCTAAAATATGCTAATTAGTAGGTGTGTTTTTTGCATAACTCATCAAATCGAAGCAAATATTATTTTCAGCATGCACTTGATAAAAACTGCAGTCCCTTCAAAGAAATACCGTAACAGTGTTAAAATGTCAAATATTTTTTTAAATGTTCTTGTGTCACGTGACCCATGCAAACCCTCTATTGTGCTGAAATTTGATCCACTGAAAAAATACTTAATTTAACAGATTATGAATCGCTTGAGTATAAATGTAATTTCTAACAATTAAAAGCTATTTTGGACCTATTAAAGAGTCCGTGTTTTCCCACACAGTTTGCTGTAAATTTTCATAAAAATTTCAAAATAACTTTTATAATTGTTCGAACAAATCCTGAATCGCTCAAGTTTAATTACTAGCAGTTCTAAGCTAATTTGCGCTAGTTGAAAGTTCGTATTTTTTAGATATATTTTACCGGTTAATAAATTTGTCATCTTTTTTAATAAATAAAGACCAATTTATGTTTGAAAGGTTTTCAATGAATTTTTCTAAATTAACAGTATTGATTAATTACGCGAGTATGAATTTTCTTTTCTTTTCAATGCGTCAGGGTTTCGTTACTAAAATAGGCAAAAATTGGTAAGTGATCAGATAAATCATTTAAGACGATGCCATTGAAAACATTTTGCAAGAGATTGTTCGTGAATATATCATCGATTAGTGTTGCAGAGTAGGAGGTGAGACGAGTTGGTTTTGAAATCGAAGAGGGAAAAATGCGTGCGAAAATAAGCTGTCAATAAATCTTGTGTTGGTATATGATGATTGTACTAAAGAAGGTATAAATTAAAACCTCCCATCACATAAAAATGTTTATTGTCTTTAGTGTAAAATGAAAGAATGTCATTGAATTTCTCTAAAAAAGGGGGCTGCGTTTTGATTTGTTGGTCTATATACACAACCGACGATAATGTTTTTCCCTTGGGGAACGAATGATTTCGACAAAGATCGACATAATTACGCCTGGATCAGAAAATTTGCATTTTTTGAGAATTTTGTATTCAATATTGTTTTGTAAATATATTCAAACTCCGCCGCCTATTCTTGATTTGCGATGACAAACATTTTCAAAAGTGACCGTTAATTTTAAAAAATGGTTCTTATAAAAGAAATAGGGTGCAAATGAAACGTCAAGTTATAAAATGCATACCAAAATGTTTATATCCGCTATCTGTGTTCTGTTTTTGATAAAACTTCGATGGCCGAAGAAAAAGAGTTTATATTACGATGACAAACTCTGAAGTTGAATCAGTTAGCCACGTTTCTGATACGCCAAGAACAGAGAATGATTTTTTTGAGGTTTTTGAGTACAAAACTTAGTTGATCAAGATTTTGTCAACAAGCTGCGAGCATTTGAATGCAAAATCGAGAAGACAGACTCATCATTAAAGGAACTAACCTGATCATTAACATCCTCCTCGACCATATATCTACTAATCGGTAGACGAGTAAGAAAAATTGGGTCGGGGTTCATATTATTTGAAAGTAGATCAGATAATCCGGGTTGGTCTATAGGATTATATAAGAGCGATTCAATGCGATTACTGTTATAATTTAAAGTGCCATGTGATATTTCATAAAGTGCTATGTTAAAAGAATTCGAGGCTAAATGACTAAAAGAAAGGATGGATTGGAGAAACGTCTCTTCATTCATCAATTTTAGTTTCTAAGCCTAAGGTCAGGAACAGGAATAGGTGGATACTTATCTAACTTGTCAGTAATGATTACGAATCCGATGCAAGGCGTCGTAGTGTATCAGTGTGCGGGATTTCCATCACACAGGAGCTCTCATCCTTTCTTAGATAAATGATGGAGGTTTTAGCCCAGGGCGGAGATAGGTTGGGCGGGGAAACGAACCTTCCGCTCTTGCTGAATGTGTGATGCAGGAGTATGGCCTGGATACAAGGGCGCTCTGATTCTTCGCACGGCTCAATTCAAAAGTTGAAGTCTACCATTTTTTCGTTTTCGACACTAAATTTCTTCTTTTCTTTTTTATGGTGCTACAAAATCTCAGGCGCAGTAAGGTAACAAGGCAAAAATCTTTGTCTTTAGGGCAGTTAATACAAATCAGCTGCAAGCAAATCGGTTAAAGTTACTTTCATAAATTTGTAAGTCAAATACGATTTCAGTAAAATTATTTTACCAACTCTTCATTCGCAGCTCATTGTGAAGGCTCCCTATAAGCCCCGATATCAGGATTTATATATGTAAAAAAGTAATAAATAAACTACAGCATATTCAATATTTAGTGTGTGATATAGAGTGATATAAGCAAGTTATGGAATTTTGATTTTGTTGCTGACAGTTGGGCTACGTTGAATGAAATGTACTAGTATTAGACTTTCGATTTACTAGTGTATTTTAGGCGCAAAGTTGTTGCGTCCATCAAAACAAAAATAAACAGTGAAGCAATTACTTTAATTAGTATGAGTCTGGAATAAAAGATTGTCTAAAAAGAGCTCTCTCAACTACTAAATCGAACAGCAAACAAGAAGCGCGGTTTGAATCTCCTGAAAAGATTCGTCAAAAAAAGTAAACAAATGCTATTTGATCATCGCAAGCAGTCGGCTGCTAAACAAATGGCGTGTTCAAACGAGAGTGGCGCTGAAATTTCCTCGGAGTCTGATGAAAGTTCTTTATTGGAAGAGATTTTTTCATTTGATCTAACAGATGATTTAGAAAATCTTTTCCCGTGTACCACTGAGGCCCACTAAAGAGCGCAAAAATCAGAAGAAAGGTTCCTTTTAACTAATATTTATCGAAATTCCCTACAGTGCATTTTGCAAAGATTAGCAGACCCTGAGTGCAACATAATTCCCATCGAGAGAGATGTCTCGTCAGCTGTGTTAAAACACAGTCGCTCAATAGAGTTAAATTTAAATGAATTATTGGACTTTAGACTATGGATGGCTGGTGATTTTTATGGGGGGGTACATTTTATGCAAAATGTTTTTTTTTTTGGAAGGGGGGTAAAATTTTATTTTAGAAGATTCATGTAAAGGGTTAACTTTTCAAAACGAGACAAAAAGTAAAATATGTAAATCAAAATAGTAGCAGCATATTACTGAAAAAAAAAAAAAAAAAAAAAAATTAGGGCCGGAATCATTACGACATAATAATATTTTTATGGGTTTGTTTGATCTGGGCCCCAGATCAGACTGGGGGTTCCAGTGGTTAGTTCAGATCCAATAAGGCGGCCAGCGTGAATAGTGATGGCATTCAGAAATTTCTTGAACAAGCAGATCTTGAGCGCTTTACTAGTACTGATGCCTTTATCAACCTTGGTGCATACAAAACAATGCAAATTACAATCAGTGTTTTATAATTCCGTTATTTGAGGTTCAAAAACAAAATAATGTCAGGAGTTGGATTCAAAACCACGCCTGGAGAACCAGACTGCGACCTGAACACAGCGCCTTACACCGCTTGGCTATGCTGACCTGTACAGAAGTAGATAAAAAAAGCCTAATCAGTATTTTATAATGCTGTTTTTGTGGTGCGAAAACGAAATTATGTCAGGAATGGGATTGGAACCCACGCCTGGAAAGCCAGCCTCCGATTTGAAGGAAGCGCCTTAGACCGCTCAGCCATCGTGACTTGTACAGAAGTGGAATTAAAAAGGCAAATCAGTATTTTATAATGCTGTTTTTTGAGGTTTCAAAAACGAAATATTGTCAGTAGTGGGATTCGAACCCACGCCTGGAGAACCAGACTGCGACCTAAACGCAGTGCCTTAGACCGCTCGGCCATCCTGACATGTACGGAAGTAGAACTAAAAAGGCTAATAAGTATTTTATAATAATGTTTTTAGAGGTGCGAAAACGAAATTTTGTCAGAAGTGGGATTCGAACCCACGCATGGAGAACCAGACTGCAAACCTGAATGCAGCGCCTTAGACCGCTCGGCCATCCTGATCTGTACGGAAGTGGAATTAAAAAGGGAAATCAGTATTTTAAAATGCTGTTTTTTGAGGTTCAAAAACGAAATATTGTCCGGAGTTGGATTCGAACCCACGCTTGGAGAACCGGATTGCAACCTGAAAGCAGCGCCTTAGACCGCTCGGCCATACTGACCTGTACGGAAGTGGAATTAAAAAGGCAAATCAGTATTTTGTAATGCTGTTTTTTGAGGTGCGAAAACGAAATATTGTTAAGACTGGAATTCGAACCCATGCCTAGAGAAGCAGACTGCGACCTGAACGCAGCGACTTAGACAGTTCTGCCATCCTGACCTGTACAGAAGTGGAATTAAAAAAGAAAAATCAGTATTTTATAATGCTGTTTTTTGAGGTTCAACAACGGAATTTAGTCAGGAGTGGGATTCGAACCCACGCCTGGAGAACCAGACTGCGACCTGAACTCAACGCCAAAGACCGCTCGGCCATACTGACCTTTACGGAAGTGGAATTAGAAAGGCAAATCAGTATTTTAT
>JAOBBB020294288.1:0-10773 GCA_025331005.2 Zoanthus gigantus | reverse complement strand
ATAATTAAAATATGTACACTGTATTACAGATTAAATGCAAGTTTAAAATAATAAGTCTTAACGGCGGTCTTAAAAACATTAAAAGAAGAAATGTTCCGGATTGTTGGAGGTAAAGCGTTACATAGGGTTGGAGCGGCCTGTTGAAAGGCCCTGTCACCGAGAGTAGCCCTGTGTTTAACACTTGAGGGTATAAGATACAAAAAGTACAATCATGAGTCAGATGCTTTTACTTGTTTTGGTTTGTTTATGAGACCGATGAAAATATTTCCACAAAATTGTAGGAGTTTTCCAGCAGTGCAAGGAAATTAATTGCTTTTCCAGGACTTTTCGAGGGTTTTCTAGGGCCCTGGAAGAAAACTTCAAATTTCCAGGAGTTTTTAAGAATTCTAGGAGTAGTGAACACCATAAAAAAAAAAATACTAAAAAAAAATTGTGAAACAGCGTAATATGCTAATTTTGAAAGCTACTCAGAAACTACAGCAGGGTTCCAAATTAGCAGAGGTCTGCTAGTCTGCACACTAGTAAAAGTTATAAAGCTAAATCCTTACGAGCCAAGTGGCCCATGATGCTGGCGCCTATCTATGGTTTCTGTAGTGTTAAGCGAATGAGAGTCTTTGACCCTTCCCCCCTAGATGGGACACTAATCCATCGCAGGCTAGCTTCCAGCAGACATTGGTTCTCATTTACAGACCTTGGAGGATGGAAAGCTGAGTTGGTTAGTAAAAGTTATGGAAGACTAGTAAACTTGTTTTCAAACTAATCCAGGAGTTTTCCAGAAGTAGAAGGAAATTATTTGCTTTTCCAGGATTTTTCTAGGGCCCTGGAAAAAAGTTTCAAATTCCCAGGAGTAGGGAGCACCATGAAAAAAGAATACTAAATAAGAAAAAAATAACCCCTGTGTAACAGCGTAAATATGCTAATTTTGAAAGCTGCGAAACTACAGTAGCAGGGTTACAAATTAGCAGCCGTCCGCTTGTCTGCACACTAGTTAAAGTTATAAAGCTAAATCCTTACGAGCCAAGTGCCCCATGGAGCTGGCGCTTATCTCCGGTTTCTGTAGTGACAAGTGGATGAGAGTCTTTGACCCCCCCCCCCTTCCTGGATGGGACACTAATCCATTACAGGTTAGCTCCCAGCAGACGCTGGTTCTCATTTAGACCTTGAAAGGATGGACAGCTGAGTTGGTTAGTAAAAGTTATGGAAAAGTAGTAAACTTGTTTTCAAACTAATCCTGGTGTCTAGTGAAACATTGTCTTCTACCAATAAAGATTTTGAAATGTCTGTGCTCCCATTTCAAACCATGCCATTTCATTACCAAAGTGTGTTCTGTTCTGCCTGAAGGCAACTTTGTCCAAACAGTGGATATATGTTGATTGAATGATGTGTCACGTGCTTTCGGGTTCCACAGAAAAACAGAAGAATATTGCATTAGGTGGAGCAAAAAAGTGTATTGACAACTAATAACTGGTGCTGAAACAAACCTGAGTGATTACTCGTCCGAATATCTAGTGAAAATAATTCCATTTTCTATCAATGTAATGCCTGTTGTAAATACCATCAAAGAGTTACGCTAATTTGTTTTTGTAAGAGTTTTTCATCATGATAACGTCAACATTTAGAGGAACTAATGGATATGTTGGGATTGAAGAAAACAGTGGTTCAGATGGCAAAGGCGAATGGAGTGAGATGGTAAGGGCATGTGTTGAGGAGGGATGATGGGCATGTTTTGAGAAAAGCGATGGAGTTTGAAGTGAAGAGCAAGAGCAAGCGAGGACGACCAAAGAAGACGTGGAAGAAGCAAGCGAAAAAGGAGATCAAGAGTGTTGGTTTGGAGATGGAAGATACCTTAAATCGCACGAGATGGAGAGTTGGAGTTAGAGAGATTGCTGTTAGAGTGAGGTAAATCCGGCCAACCCCGTTTACGGGGATAAAACCCGGATCAAAACTGGATTGATTGATTGATTGATTGATTGATTGACAGCAAGTACTTCATCGAATTTGCTATCAGAATCATTGAAAATGTGAAATAGGTAGTAACTCTTATACAGACTGAACTGTACTTAGTGAATGACAGATTAATTACCTATAGGCGAATGTAATCATACTTGGTGGAATTAAATTCAAATGGAAGTAGTTCTAAACAGAATTGTAATTAACTAAACACGAGTCTCTAGTCTGAACTATACGTTTAGAAGAATACCTCCTTATATCACTACTAAGAATGCTTTCTTTACTTCATATACGTACCCCCTTTACTCCTAAAATACCCTTACCCTTACCCACCCAGTGTGTACTTACCTAACCCCTGGGAAAACCTTCCTTACCTGCCGAGCATAACTTTTTAAACCTTTGAGATTCTGTAGTTTCAGAACCACAAAAGACGTCTGGTTATGGAGTATTAAGTGATGTATGGAAAGCTAATCGTCGGTCAGATCTACTGGCCTACTTTTCAATACTTTTTGAAAACAATACACTGAGTGTGTTAATCGTTGACATTAACAGGGCTTGAAATCTACGACGGCCACGCGGCATTTGCCGTGGAAGCCCTTGGCAACTGCCGTAATGCCCCTAGAATTGTGCGCGATTTACGGCCACGAATGGCCTGCTCCTTTTCTGTTTTGTGCTGCCGTGCCTTTAAGGTATTTTTTTATTAATATCGCTAGGTGATAGTCAAATAAAGAGCACAAACAAATCCTGGTGCCACCTGGTTTAAGTTACTGTTACTGTATGTAGTTTATGTATCAATACCACCATCTTGTATTCTCCAAAACTCACAATACAAACACTTTCACATGACAATTACTAACTATCTAGGGTTTTGCCTCGTGCTCTTGAAAGAACGTTTGGTATGGCTTTGGTACCCTATTTTTGACAAAATCTTATGGCCAAAATGGCCTTGCCTTTGACAGTTTAAGGCCTGCATTAAGGGACATCATAAAAAAGAAAGCCGGATACAAAATAAGCTACATACTGCTTCAAAGTTGCTGTTGACTGCGAGTGGTCTAAATAATTAGTGGTGAAAGTACTGCCGCTGATCGTACTACCTGTTCCAATAGTTCTACAGCCATGGTACCTTGACCTGCAATTATATCAGGATGATCATATGGAGGCACCAGAAAGGAATGAGGTCCATACTCTTGGAGAAGCCGAGTGGCAGTAGATTCTCTGTCCTAAAATTCAAACAGAGGTTGGGTTTGTTAATATCCTGTTTTGGGTCTGCATTGAAATATTTGATCATACATCTGTTGTTACTAATTTAAGATGATGTCAAGAATTTTATTTTACGTAAGTAAAGAAGATAACAAGATTGGCAATCATAGATTAAATAATGTTCTATCAGTATGTGTGCATGTAAATGTTTGCTGGCTGATGAAAGATTATCTGAGCTATTCCTGAATTAACAGATTTGTAATCGCTGTCCTATACAGTAAGAGTAGATCTTTTTCTTAAAGAGAGAAGCAGTCCGAGAAAATTGGACGAGTTATAAGCTGTTTTGCTAGGGAAGGATCTCACACTGAAAAAAACTTTGTGAGAAATGTTTTGAATCGCTACTAGACATAAAAATTGTTTTAAATTGATTCAAAACATTTTTAAACATCTACATACTAGATGAATAATCTCCATAGTTTATTAAAACTTTCCAAGATTAATCTATTTCCTTTAACAAAGTGTGATCCCATTTAACTCAGTTTGGATATATATATATATATATATAAACATGAAATTAGCCTATTGAAGGATGAACTTTACAGCGCTCGACATTATATAGGAGCAGTATTATAGTAAAAAATTCAGATCAAGACTTCAACTGTAATTTCGCATTTTATTGCGACAAACTTGTTTCGTATGGTCAAAAATGACCACACTCATCAGGCAATGATAGCGAACAGTCGTTATGAGTTTGCAACCGTTAGTGTAAGCGCCCGTTATATATATATATATAGACGGAAGGCAAAAGATCAGCTATCGCTACTCCGAGTTTCACGCCACTTGGCGATCTTTAGGCGACTGCCAGGTCAAATTTATTAAAAGCTCATATAAACAGAAGTGACATCTAAAATAATGGTGTTATATTACATGACGACATTTACTAAACAGTTCGGAGCGTCTATCGAGAATGTTCTTTGAACGGCCTTTCATAATCATCAGCTTTTCCTTTAGGCACAGATTGCAGTTTCGATTTCCGTTTCTGCCGGCTGGTATTTGCTTGACGATGGCCCATATGATCGAAAACTGTCGATTTTCATTTTTTTAGATTCCAAACGTGTTTCGGGATAACTCCGTTTCGTGCTTGTACTTTTTATGGCGTAGGGATTTTAAATGGTTTCTGTATCTTGTTTTAAATTCGTTGGCAGTTACTCCTATGTTTGTCTAGCGTTATCGTCTGTTGATGTAACTTCAGCTTTATAAACTACGCTTTTTGTCAAGCATTTCCCGTCAGTTGGGCAGTTTTGGCGTTGTCGGCAGTTGCAAAGTATTTCGTCGTCTTGATTACGTCTTTTGGAGTTTAGCGTGTTGGTGTGTTTTTTTAGGGTGGTTTTATTGTGTTTCTCTAAAAGACTTGATATTGTCTGTGCAACTGTAGCTAATACGTACGGTATGTCTGTTGAAAATATTGTGATTGGGAGGAAAATGTTTATCAAGGAGTCGTAGAAAGTCGCGTGCAATGTTGGTTTTGACATTTTTGCTGTAAGGTGGGTTAAACCAAATTACATTGCGTTACCTGTTCCGTTTCGTTGATGTATGGCAGTAAGCGGGTGGCGGTTCGGAATGTAAGCAGAAGTCAAAGTTCCCGAGATAGGGAGTTGTCGAATTGTCGGAGGTGGATGATTGGAATGTCAGTTTATATAGAGTGGTTCGTCGTTCGGTTTTCTGTATGGATTGTACGTACCGCTTGATAAGTCAAAAGTTATGTCCAGGAAGTTAGTGCTGAGTTGGTTGGCTTGAACAGTGATGCTTTGTCATTCAGTCTACCGTACTTCGTGTCTAGGAGTACCGAGCCATCGTCGCGATAAAGGAAGAATTCTACCGGACTTCGTGTCTAGGAGTACCGAGCCATCGTCGCGATAAAGGCCGATTTTGTTGCCAAAGGTATTTTTTAGCTTCTAATGGATAAAGAGACCGACGAGTTCGCAGATTTCCGCTCCGTCACAGCTGCCCATTGTGACATCAAATGCATTGGCAGAGAGGACGACGTCGCGAGGTTGATTGACAACGTGAATTTTAGACATGTGAATAACGAGTTCATGACAGAATTAGAACGTGACAAGAGGAAGATTGAGTCATCGACGAATATTTTTGTTCCCGCTGACAAAACTAGAAATTATTACGAAATGCACCCAAGTGATTATAAGAAATTGCTCACTCAAAATGTCACTAAATCCTACAAACATGCACAAGAACACATCGCCACAAATATCACAAGAGAATTCAGAGACATCGTCGACGAAATGAAATTATGTAATCGTACTGACCCCATGAGATGGAGAGATTTGATAAAAGGCCTAATACTCCAGTCAGGAGTTAGGACATAAGAAGAAGAAGAAGACTGACCCCATGGCGGAGACTTCCGCTTTCTTGACACTGAAAGACCACAAACCAGACTTCGAAAACCACACTAAATGCCGCCTCATAACCCAGCTAAAAGCGACGTTGGTAAAATCAGCAAATCCATCCTGGACACTGTTAATTCTAAAATCCGCGAGCAAATCGGTGTTAACCAGTGGCGCAATTCTTCAGATGATATTGCTTGGTTTCAATCTATCCCTCTAAAAAACCGGAAGTCATTCATATCCTTCGACATCGTGGATTTTTACCCGTCAATCTCAGATTCTTTGCTTGACGAATTCATCAACTGGGCAACACGGTTCATTGCTATTACGGACAGTGAGATACGTATAATCAAGCGCGCTCGTAAATCTCTTCTATTGCACGACGGTCTCCAATGGGTAAAACGTGAATCTGCCAACGCATTTGATGTCACAATAGGCAACTGTGACGGAGCGGAAATCTGCGAACTCGTCGGTCTGTTTATTCCATAACTTACTGCCCTAATAAGCCAAAGAATGAAGGCCCTAACTAGTGGTGTTAACTCTTTGGAACAGTAAGACTACGAATATTATCGCCCCGTAAATTAATGCTACAATTGTGTAATGTAAATAACTTGGAAATATATTCAGGAAACAGTGCATGAAAAGCCTTAAATACAATTGTTAAAATATTATGCATTCTCCTATTATACAAAGTAGGATGATTAATACGCAATAATAACTCATCATATGTGCTTTTATGGCCATCATAGATAAAGCTGAGAGCGCGTTCATTAAGCATTTTCAATTTGGTTGAATTACTTCTCCCACAGAGATGCTATACAATAGAACAATAGTCTAAATGATGTAAAAGAAAGATAGACATTACATAATTTGACTTTGGCATCAGTATCAATTAGCCTCTTGTGGCTCTGTAACTTGAACTTGCTTGCTAAGCTTTCGTACTATATCAGCCATATATTTACTGAATTTCAAATTCCTATCCATAATTACACCTAGCAATTTGACATCCTCAACAAGACTGATCTCCTCACTACCAATAGAACAAGGGGCTCATTAAGCCTTTACTCGTGGTACGCGTGGGACCGGGGACATATCCCAAATATGGCAGTCACTGGACCGAATCGCTAATCGGGACATGAAGAAAAAAGAAAAAACAAAAAAGAAAAAGAAATGGAACCCAAACGTTGACTCGTGGTACCACGAGTAATAAATTTTGCTGTGTGTTCTTGATGTAGTCTGTGCCCTAAATAAAATTTTTGTTAAAGAAGAAATATTCAATTTTACTAGCTAGATATTGACTCATAAGCACTTACACGTATTGTATGTCCAGTAGATATTATTACATAATGAACCAGAACTAGTACATATTTGGCCTTATGTAGTTGGTCCCTGTTTATGTGGGCTTCAAAGTCCCAAAAGTGCCCTAAAAGTTCCAAAAGCGCCCTAAAAGTCCCAAAAGTGCCCTACTCAAGTTCCAAAAGTGCCCTAAGGTCCCAAAAGTGCCCTACGTTAAGGTCCCAAAAGTGCCCTAGGTCCCAAAAGTGCCCTACGTTAAGGTCCCAAAAGTGCCCTAGGTCCCAAAAGTGCCCTACGCAAAGTCCCAAAAGTGCCCTAAGGTCGCAAAAGTGCCCCATTTATGGTCCCAAAATAAATAGTATGGTCCCTGCATAAATCGGGTGTAGCATATCACAACCATCTCCTCCTCCGAAAAATACATCTGAGCCCCCACAACTTTCAAAAATACCTGTGCTAACTACAAAAGTAGGCATGCAATGAAAGTAACTTAAAAGGATCGTATTCTTCACCTATAAAAACAATGTCGGATAATAAACTTGTCAAAACCTTGGCTGATGCTGGTACCCTCATGATTTTCGTGGCTGGAGTTGGATACGCCGGTAAAAAGATTCTGAAGGAAAACTTTCTTGGAGATCCGAGCTCACCACAGTTCTCACAGGATCCATGTTTCTCAAAAACTATTTAGAGGATAAAAAACATTACCCAAACCTATTTAGAGAATAAGAAATTCTTACCTAAAACACTTTAGGTATGGATGATATTTATGATGCATCACTCTTACTTGTACTTGCATTAATGGTTCACTTTATGTCGAAAAATACTATAGAAGAAAAAACAGTTTAAATGTACTGAACTATGCAAGATTAGCTGCATGCTTTATAACCGCAAGAACTCTGCAGAAATGTATAGATAAAGTTCAGAAGAATGTATAGATGAAGGTGAAGATGAAAACGCTTTAGAGGAAGATGAAGAAGAAGACATAGAAGGTGAACAAGATGGCATCAGTTGCGATGTTGGTGGGAGGTGCGATTCTTAATGCAACAACCTTTGTTGGAGGATCTTACCTCGCTAGGTATTTATCAGGTGATAGCTCGAAATATATTTTGTATGAAAAAGAGAGGCATGATAAAGCCTTGGAAAATACCAAAAAGATTATGCTGCATATCAGGAGAAGAGGCAAAAGTTCCTTGACTGGGAAAATGAAAATAGACTTAACAATGCTATTGCTTCTCGTAACTTTGCAAACACAGATGAGGCTCTGAAGTATTATAATAGGACTCATGAAAATGAACATCTACCTGATGAGCCTCCACAGTTTTCAGACTATTACAGACCCTCTAAAAGCCAGAAATTAGGTGAGATGGTTTACATTGGAGGTAGTATGTTTGCTTTGGGATATATCGTAACTAGGTTTTTATGAGTAAGATAGTTTAAAAGTTTTCTATGTTTAAATAAAGTATACAAAACAATGGCAGATACAGATTTAGATCCAATTGATCTTAATGATGAAAGAGATAAACTTCTAGGAGGAGGGGGTGATGATGAACGTGTAAATTTGCCCCAGATTCCTAAAGAAGAAATTAAAATAAAAATGAGAGGTTTACATGACGATGAAAGGAAAAGTTTTTCTTCTACTTCTAAAGAAACATCTTTCATAGATGATAAATCTCAAGGAAAGATACTAACAGATCCATCTTACGTAGATAAACCTGAAGGTAGTATACCAAAAGAATATCATAAAACAAGGGAGAGAACATTCCAAGGGGCAGAAGAAGAACAAGAACAAGTTGTGGCTGAGATTCAAAATGAATATCCTTATGCTAATCTTAGCGAAATCATAGTCGGTAAGGATCGATGATGATTTTAATACTACTTTAAAGATTAGGAATAAAGGAAAACGTGCTGTAACATATTACCTGTTTAAAAATGGCGAATTAAACAGTGATTTACCCCCACTATTAAAAAAGTTTTAGGTCCTACTAATAAAGAAATAGCTGATGCGAATGCGGCTAAGGATCAAAGGCTCGCTGAACAAGAGGATCAAAAGACAACTTGAAACCGCTAATGAAAATGAAAGACCCGCCATTGAGCGTAGACTTCAAGAAATACGTAATGAAAGAGCTAGGAACGAAACGGTGAGAGAGCAAGCCAAAGGTAGTATGCGTCTAAAAGATAGCATCAAGGAGATCTTCAAGAAGCACGGTTTCACTGTGGTTGCAGTATTGACAGCTGTAGGTGCTGTCATAGGTGCAGTTACAGCTAATCTGAAAAATGGTTTAGCCACTTTGGGGAAAGACATGGGTAATGGGTTGAAAGCCATAGGTAAAAAGCTTGGACAGATACTCTCTGGAATGATCGGCTCCATTGCGAGCTTCATTTTCAGAACTGCGGGTGAAGTTTTAGGATTTCTAGCGAAACATGCTTGGCTGTTGAAAGTTGCCGTTGTCATCTATGCCATTGAACAGTTTAAAAAGAAGCGAAGCTAAGTTCAAAAATGACTATAATCACATTGAACATCACCAAGCCTAAAACTTCAGTTCACCTCACACCTTCGTTGGATGCTCCGCGCGAGATTCAAGTAATAGACTTTGCTAATGTAGGAAAACCTATATTTACACTAACAGAAGTTCAAACTATGCAAAGGATTGATAATGGCGTGACTCTAGTTATTATTAGTGATAAGCATCCCCTCAAGGTTCTACA
Organism: Zoanthus gigantus; assembly: GCA_025331005.2. Classification (NCBI taxonomy): domain Eukaryota; kingdom Metazoa; phylum Cnidaria; class Anthozoa; order Zoantharia; family Zoanthidae; genus Zoanthus; species Zoanthus gigantus. The sequence goes on along the minus strand of JAOBBB020294288.1, from coordinate 1,222 downwards.
AAATTTATTAAAGGAAGTCGATATGGGTCCTGAAATAGTAGAATCAAATGGTGACTGGTTCATCAGATCAAAATTTAATTTTAAACTCAGCAAAGAGCTTTACACTAAACTTAGAGTACCAGAAATTCTTTCAGCTGAAGCGAGTTACCCTTTGTTCTCTGACATTGTTGAATCTCGTGACTCATATGGCAATACCACAGGAGGAGCTAGTCACATAAGCACACCATCTAAATTACTGGCTGTTGTACCTTCACAGTATTACCCATCCTTATGCATGAAATCACACCAAGGTGCATACCTAAATGATTTCGACTTGTCCATTACCAACATTGATGGAAGTGTTCCAATCTTTGGCATGAACTCATTTGTAATCACTTTAAAACTATCTTAATCTTACATGTTAGAAAGATGGATGCTTATAATCAGATATATCCTCAGTTGCCTAATGGTAATGAACCTACACCACAAACAAGGGAAAACTTCAGGCTGAAACAATGTTCAGAGTGGTTGGCTTACCTTGAAAAAAAAACTTGATGCTCGCAAAAACACTTACAAGAAATACAATCGTGCAAGGGGCCTCTTTTTAAACGATGCAGCAGCAAGTGGTACCATGTCTGTGGCTTTGAGTGCGTGAGGATTAGGTACAGCAATGACTGGAGTTGGACTTCCTGTAGCGGTCAGCCTTGGGGCTTTCGGTGGTTTTTGTGCTGTGGTCAGCGTGATCAGTGGAGGTTGGGCGAAAATCATTTCCAGGAATGTCAGCAAGCATGAAATAACTGTATCACTATGTCGTGCGAAATTGAACACGATAAAGGACATTGTTTCCAAAGTTCTCACGAATAACAAAATCAGTCATGAAGAGTTTCTTCTGATCAAGTCAGAGGTTGATAAGTATCATGAGATGGGAAATTCAATCAGGAGAAAATATCAGAAGGACTCTTCACAACCTCAACGTCAACAACCTACTGCGGAAGACATAGGGAAAATCAAAAACGAGATTCGCTCGGACATTATGAAAAAACTTCTCAATTAAGGGGAAGGAAAACCCTCATAAATTGTAACTGTTTCACAATAGTCATGAGTCCATCACATACAGATGACATGCCACCAGGATATAACCCCGATTATGTGCTATTAAACAATGAAACATATTGGATGAGGAAACCAAACTTCTCCCCTTAAACTCCTTCAAAAAACAAGTGAAAGAAAAATTCTTGAATTC
>JAOBBB020294204.1:0-10774 GCA_025331005.2 Zoanthus gigantus | reverse complement strand
ACCTACCCCGGAAGGATGGAAAGCTGAGTTGGCTTAGGCGGAAAAGAAGGTTGCACAAATATTCGAATCTCGGCAAAACCGGGAATCGAACCGGGGACCTTGTGGTTGGAAGGCAGAGATCTTACCAACTGCGCCAACCACGCCCGCCTAGTTAACCCTAAGGCAAAGGTAAATCCTATAACCTATGGCCCATGAAACCGGAGCCTATCTCCTGTTTCTGTTCTATTACAAGTGCTTTGATTAACTTAAGTTTTAAAGTTTAATCATTGCCGTAAGAAAAGCTGAAACTTGACGTTTCGAGGGTTAGCCCTTGCTCGCCTAAGGCTCTGACGAAGGGGTGACGTGCGAAACGTTAGTATTATGCTTTCCCGGGTTACGGAAATAATGATACTTTTCAACATATAGAGTTGCTCAGACTACGTGCTTTTCACTACTTCCACATGCATTTCCATAGTTTTCTTATTTGAATTTAAACTCCCGTTTTCACTTTTGTCAAATCATTGGTGTTGTTTGATAGTCATATTTTGAATTCGTGTTCTCCTTGTTCGAAAGGTCTCTTCGTGACCATGGTGGTCTAAAGAAAATCGTTCCTATCGCTAACAATGCACCGAACGCCAAGGGTGAGAAGTATTCTCCCAAGATCATGAAAACAGCCAATCAGGTGAGATACCGATGTTACGTTATGTTAAAATCCAGCCTATTATCTCTTTTCAGAAAAATAGACTTATAATCAAGTAAAGACATGCTGATTGATGATAATGATGAACGATCGCGATTGTGATAGTGCTGTTGATGGTTCAGTTGATTGAGATGGTGATGACTGATGGTGATTATGATGGTGATGTTGATGGTTCAGATGATGGAGATGGTGATGACTGATGATGATTATGATGGTGATGTTGATGATGGAGATGGTGATGACTGATGATGATGAACGATGGTGATAGTGATGGCGATGGTTTAGATAATAGAGATTATGATGATCGATAATGATGAACGTTGGTGACTGTGATGGTGATGATGATGGTGATGGTGCTCATTGATGATGATCGGCGGTGATTGAATTTGTGGTGGTTAACATGATGGAGCTTGTGATGGTTGATGATGATGACCGATAGTGATTGTGATTGTGATGGTGATGTTGGTGGTTTAGATGATGAAGATAATGAAGATGGTGATGGTTAAAGATGATGGAGATGGTGTTGATTGATATCTGATTCTGTTTAAGATATTTGGTGATAATGATGACGATGACAAAATTAATAACTAATGATTAATTAATAAATAGTTATGTTGTTAACGTTTTTCATGTCGATGCTTTTGTTAAATTCATCATCTTTACCGTAATTACGCAGTTGTTGATAACAGTCTGGAATCTGAAGGACCTCAGAGGGGCAATCAAAAAGGAAGGTTGGGAATATACAAAGGAGGTGACGGACCAATACGGACAGTCACCAGTCCCCAGGCCCTACGATGAGGTTTCACTCCCAAGAAACTCCAGGAATAAAGCATCATATCCGGACACAAGTACACGGCCAGTCAGGACAGAGGAGTCGACAATCCCAGAAGGAAAATTGCAAGAGAGTCAAGCTGCGGCACCTCAGCGATACATGGCCGAAGATGGCTACGAGGCCGACGATGATAGCCGAAGAAAAAAGAGTTCTGGACGGAACCAGCGGGAGGAAATTGAAATGGATGACATGGGAGGGTATCATGCAATTGGTGGGCATGGTGACGAGTCACGCCATACGTCACGTGGTCCTCCTTCTTATGGCGCTAGTTCAGAACCAGCAGTAGATCATCAGTATGCAGTCGTTGATAAGAGTAAAAAGACAAGTAAACAGTCCAAGGTAGAAGTAGCTGGTGGACCTGCCAGCGACTCATGGGTGTGAGATTGAAGATGTCTCCTTTGTGCCATGACACTCTAAAAAGAAAATTAGGCGCCAGCTTGATAAGTTTGCAGATTTTTATCGCGTTATCTCTGGCGTGATCTGGTAAAAGAAGACAGCAGAGGTGGAGCAAAGATTGGAACCGAGTTAGGGTTTATTTCAAGTTGAGATGGTTTAGATTAGATAGAGTAATAATTTACATTTAGTTTTATTGACTCTGAAAAAACGAAAGTGCGTTCTATTTAAATGCGAGAAAATCCTTTTCTGAACGGAACGTTTTCTACTCTCACTTTTTCGATGAGGAGCTATTGTTAGTATTAACTGTCGTGTTTTTGAATAAAAAAGTAGTTACTAGTTTTCGACACGACCCTCATTTATACCTAGTAGAAACGAAACAAAATCACAACTTGTGGCAAAGTTTTCACTGTCTAATCCTCAGGTGCAGGAGTTTATATCAGGGACACTTTAACGTGTCAAATACGGAGTTTTACTGTAGTTCTAAATAAACTTTCTTCTTAATTGACGAAATTCGAATTTCCAGTTGTTACTGCTGATTTTAATGACTGCGGATTCATTTTATACAGCCTTAGCCTCGTTTTGTTGTTAAATATTCAAAAATACTAGTGAGAAAGCGAGAAGTCACACCTCCAACAATACACACACTTGTGAGTAGTGTAAAACTACATTGGTATTTAGGAATATTTAACTCCATATTGAGGCTAAGTCTGTACAAATTGAATCCGTTGTCATTGTTGTCAGCGGCAACTGCACATTTTTGCCCGCCATTGTGTACAGATAATCAAATGCTTAACATTTAGATATAGTTGGTGAGTGGAAACAACTTCATTTTCTTAATCTGGGTGAGTGAAATGTTGTAACGTTTGTTTTCATTTTGATCACTGGGCGCAAGTCAGTGCTGAAATTTTTTACACAACTGCTATAGACTAATACTAAGCGAAACAAAACGCACTTGTATATAGATAAAGCCTTCATCAAATGCCAGTTATGTTTGTGACTGACGAAACTTATCAGACTGCATTGTGCGATTTTGAAAAGGGAGGCTTGTTATAGTTGTTTATAATTCGCGTTTTTATCAGCAACTGAGATATATGAATTTTTTGAATTCGTGTCTTTGTTTCCAACCTTACAGAGACGGATTTGAGATGTAATTTTGGGATTAATAAGTTTTTTGTTCCTTGGAAAATCTGAACAGTATTTTATAATAACCGTAAATCATTTCATAGAGAAGAAATTTTTGCTTGTTTTTTTCTTCTGAACCCAAGGTTAAAGTTAACCAGCCTCTTGAACAACCGAGTCCAGGAGTTTTTAGTTAAGAAAATATTGTAGAAAGTCTTAACCTTCGTATTTAATCTAAACTTTAATTCATTTAAATTATTGTGTAGTAGACCCGTCAGCCATTTGAATAGTAAACTAGTGGCAAATAGAAGTTATATAATACTAAGATGTGAAACAAAGCAAAAGAATTGAAAGAACACGTATAGATTTTTCCTTTTTTATCTCATCACTAATGCTATGCTGTTGTATTAATGATGCTAAATAAAAAAATATTTTTTCCAACGTCTGAAAACTGTAATGATTGTGATCTTGGCTAGAATGATAAACAGATTGGTATTCGTGTTCTGCAGCCTAGCTTTAAAGATGATAGTAAGCTTTACACAGGGTTCGTTCGTCAGCACGAGTTCCTTAGCTTTCGGGTTTTTCCGTTCAGTTCCTGAATTCCTTGAAAAAACGTTTTTTATTTCTGTAAGGACCTGGAAAAATCCTTGAATGCTAAGTTTTCAGTTCGTTTAATATGATTATTGTGAGGGCGTAGTTGGTGCAGTTTGCCTTCCGACCATAAGGTCCCCAGCTGCCACGGCTAGTCTTGTAAGCAGCTGTTTCTGCCTCGTTGGGCACCGTCGCATAGCTGACAAACATAGCCACAGGATAAGATAAAGAACGGTGAAAGTCTAATGCTTGTGGGATGTTGCTGTAAAAATATAAGTTTAGATAGCACATACTAAGTACTTGCACCTACTAAACTGGAATCTTAGGTCACTTTGGTAGTGGGCGTTACCCCTTAAATCTACCAACAAATTGGTGAGCCTGAATGGTAGCAGCCCTGGACAGCTGTTCGGGCTATATGAGGTCTCGCCAACGATTGTAAGGCTTCATTAACAAGAAGGCTTGACTCCAACACGTGATAATTAAGATTGACGTTATGAACAGTCTTGGTGTTTGTGTTTGCAATTTAAAGTTGCGAAAGAGAAGTTTGAAAAAAACAATTTTTCAAGCACCAAGGGGTTTAGAATCCTTCCCCACACTACATAAACATTAAAAATGACATTTCCTCCGTGTCTTGATAGCCTGGGGAAAACCGAGGCAAATGTTTGGGAGAATTCGAGAGCAGATCACAAACATTGCCCGGGTTTTCACCAGACTCTGAAGGCACGGATAACATGTTTTATTTCTTTTATAAAGTTATTATTTTCCGACTTAAAGAAAACAAAGACTATGTACGAAGCGCGCACGTATAGTTCTATTTCTTTCAAGAAGGCTGTAAATTCTTAAAAGTTGGAGTGGGGCCAACCATATTGTACACGTCATTTTCGTGCTTCATAGCGCTATGAAAATACACTTGTAGCTAGACCAATTAGAACGCACATACTCGATTATTATCAATCCAATTTGATCCGGGTTTATCCCCGTAAAAGGGGGTGGCCAGATTTACCCCACTCTAACAGCAATCTCTCCCTCTCGCTCGATTCATGGCATTTTCCTTCTCCAAAGCAACACTTGCTCTCCTTCTCCACTTGCGTCTTTCACGTCTTCTTTGGTCGTCCTCGCTTCCACTTGCCCTTCACTTCAAACTCCAACGCTTTTCTCAAAACATGCCCATCATCCCTCCTCTACCCGAATTATTTTATAGATTTAATTAGTTAATAAATGAATTATAAAGCGTTCGATTATTATTCAATGTTCTAAGCCTTTAGCAAGTGAATACATGGGCTCAACAGCTGAAGGTCTTAGAAGCAATAGTCCACAACAGCGGCTCATATTCAGTGAAACATTAAGAAATGTCCTCGACTACTGACAAACTACAACACCGGGAACACTACCTTGCGCTTGTCGATAAGACTGGCTGGGTAAAAACCCAATTGATAGATAAGTGTTCCGACGGTTTAATTAAAACTTTTTAAAAGAACAAACTACCTGTACTTGACTCCACGGTTTGGCCATTCTCGTTTTCGCTTGAGATCGCATTCGCAGTTGTGCCCACAACTTTCAGCATGTCCATATTTTTCAAAAAAGTGAAAATACCGTATTTTAACATTCCAATTAGCGCCCCAGGGCCCGGTTGCTCAAAAGCCGATTAGGGCTAACCTAGGGTTAAATCTTTAACCCATGGTCTTGTTTCCAAACTAGCAGAGAAGGTTTTGAGCTGTAAGTTTGGGATTAACAAGTTTTTTTCTTGGAAAATCTAAACAATATTTTATGAGAACCATAATCTTTTTCTCAATGAAGCAATTGCTGCCGTAATTTTTGTTTAACCCAGGGTTAAAGTTAACCCACCTTTGAACAACCCAGCCCTGGGGGGTCAACATTACCCGCGGTGTTTGATTAGCTTTAATTTCTAAATTACTTATCAAGTGTATAGGAAGTTTTCTGTTGTTTGCTGATCTTTATTTTGCTTTCAGATGATGAAAATAAATTTTTGAAAAAAAGTTTAAAAACATTGATTTTCAGGGGGGTAATAAGTTCCTCGACTGGGGATAATACTGTAACTTTATAAAAATCATTTTTGAGGAAAAATATAGTAGTCAAAAGTATCATAAGAGAATTTAACTTTGCAAACTCGATTTACCTAACTTGTGTAAGACTGAAACTAGTTTGTATTTCTATGTGACATATATCATTTGCATGACGTAATACTTGCACCGTTTTATTATTATGCATAAGATTGTTATTTTTCGAAAAAAAATTCTCGCAATATTTTTGCACAATGTTGATGGTACAGTCTTATTCCAGAAAGCTGATTACACATCAGAGTGAAAAAACAATAGTTGTTCAAGTTATAGAACTGCGAGCAAAGACACGCGTGGAAAAGACAAATGAGATACGCTGTACATTTTTTGTAGTTGAGAAATATACTCGACCATCTAGAGACGACTTAGTCATTAGCCTCAAAAACACACAGATACCCAAATAAAATTAAACACACGTGAGTGTGGTTAAAATAAAATTCCAGCACTTACTATTCAAAGGAAGTCCACGATAAAGAATCCCACGATTCATAGCTATCCTGGCTTACGTGTTTATCAAATCTCCTTATTAGGAAACTGGTTAACTGAGTACTTCCAAGTATTGTGTTCAAATCAGCCAATGGCGACGAAGGTGGCAGTAGACGGTCCTCAGCAACTTGGTGTAAGAAAGCACAAATAATTTAATCATATTAACTAAGAAACTAAGATGCAGCAACTTTGGATTTTATATTAAATTGGTAGTAAATCATTAAAAAAAACTTTTTCCCGCGGTTTTCAGAAAGAACGCTTCCGGAAGTGGTGGATATCCTATAAAGTGAGAAGTAATGACAAGAAAAATAAACGAGTCGACAAAAAAAATGAATTCATCACAAGTGTTTGGAGGATCAACTCACCGGGAACATTATATTCTGTCACTTCCCACAACGTCTTTGCAAATGGCGCTGAAAAATAATTGAGTTTACATTCTAAAGGTGCACTGAAATCCTAATGACTATGAACAGACACGGCCCTACAATAAAAATGTTAACTTTGTTGATTATTAGCATGCGATATTCAATGACAAACTATCACTGAATCAAAGACTGAAATTTTTGGAAATTTTATCAAGGATTCTCGATATATTATCAGCGATTTATTTACAGCTACATCCAAAATAAAAGAGATGCAGAATGACGAACGTAGTACTTCAACAATCTATTGCTATTTTCATATCTTTAGTTATGTGTTCTCAGGAATATGAAGGTACTTAGTTTTACACACTTGTTATATGCATATTTTTCTTTGCCCGCTGTTGTAGGACTGAAGTGCAATGCGTATACTATTTTCTTCTTTCACTATATATGCTGCCATAGAGTTCTCTGAATGGCCTGTGAGACACCAACTTTTCCCAACAACTTTGCATTCGAAAAAGCTAAATCCCTTTCCGAACAAAATGGTCCATTGTACCGGCACGCAAAATGGTCCATTGTACCGGCACGCAAAATGGTCCATTGTACCGGCACGCAAAATGGTCCATTGTACCGGCACTTTCCTTTGATTTTGTGGTTTCGGTATTGTTAAGCGGATGAGAGTCTGTGACTCCCCCTGGATGGGACACTAATCCATCGCAGGTTAGCTCCCAACAGATGGCGGCACTCATTTACCTACCCCGGAAGGATGGAAAGCTGAGTTAGCTTAGGTAGAAATAAAGGTCGTACAAATGTTCAAATCTCGGCAGCACCAAGGATGGAACCCAGGACTTCGTGGTTAAAAGATCTTACCAATTGTGCAAACCACCCCGCCAAAACAAAACACTTTCAATATTTAGAACGTTTGTTTATTCAACTCTTTAACTGCCGCAAAAAAGTGTAAACGGAAATTCTTTTATTCCACAATCTTTGATATATTTTCACAGTTTCCCAGTATTTCAGTTACAAAGCGGCTCTTGAATCAACAATGGTGTGTCTTACTTTTACACATCAATCGTAACACTGAGGGGGAAATTTAAAGCTCACATCAAAACTGAAGTATCTCAATCTTGAACTTCTTTGATTCAGTCATGTCAGTGTTCGCATTGTTACACCCTGAACATATTTTTTTCTTTGGACAATTATGATGTTTTAGCTAACCTGGTTTGTATTCTTTTGTAAAGAATATCACAGAATAATCAAAAACTTGAACGAAAAACTGTCAAACCAATATTTTTCCAGCACATACATCAATTTTCTGTCAGCAAATGACATCACGTGATCATGTTTAACCACTGACGGTGCGCAATTTTACTAAAACGTCTTGCTGAATATGAAAACGTAATGTTCATGTCTATGAAAGTCTTGATTTGTTAGGCCCAATCTGTTGGGAACAAGTACATTATGTCTTCATCTTTCCACTATCTACTGCTTCCAATGGATATGCCAGTCCTAATTATAAACTACGTATATATTTTAACGCGCTACAAACCTGACTGAAGCACCCTAGAAAAGAGCATGGGCACTAATGACGTCAGAACTTCTATAAAGCGTATGCTTCGACTCCGTATCGTGTCAATTGTTCTATTAAACTCTTCCTCGTTTCCGTCTTCTCCAGGGGATTCTAGCAGTTGACTTAGATCATTCAATGATGAATCCAGATGAGACAACACTGGCATCAGCAATCTTGTTTCAAATTTACCAATTTCTAGTGCCCAGACCGCAAGTGAATGCACTAACACGGTCTGGGCAGCTTTAACTACGTTTTCAGCTTCATCGTTTAGCGACATCATAAAAAGGTCGTGTGCCTAAAAAGTGATAACGTATATTAGTAATCTCAATATCCATAAATAAAGACTAATAACAGCTCAATACAGAATCTTTAAACTGGAATTTTGCGGTGAATAATTGCATTTTGTGCTTAGCAAGAATTCTAAAGAGATCTTAAAAAATGTAGAATGAAAAGCAATGTGGTCGCCATACGGATGGTAATTGCTACTGTAAAAGCCTGCCGTAACATTTTAATAATAGAGAGCTTAAGCACCAGGCGTTTTTGTTTTCACGGAGGCCAACCGGAACAAAACTGTCAGCAGATTTTGCGTATACCTGAACACGTCATGCGGTCGTGGTGATCGTCACGGAGGCCTACAAGCTGCTTTTTGCCTCCGTGTTGGTCTATCAGAACTGCAAATTTTTTTATTAAAGGAATAACTTCAAACACCAAACAAATCGTCAATAAATTTTTGTAAGTAAATAATTTACTTACAATCACTTTAACACTGACTTTTGCTCCAGGTTCTTGCCGTATGTGTAACCAGCTTTACAATTTAAAGTTTGTTTACGACTGAGCTCTTCAAAGTTAGTTTTCGCGCCTTTTTGCCTTGCGTACGTCCGTCGTTGTGATACGCGCGCTGCTTAAGTAAAAAATTCGCGCCAAAAATGCCGTTCTCGATCCAGTCTACTCACGGAAAATAGACCTCTATCGCGAAGAAATGTTCCAGTGCTTTTAAAAGCTCTGACAAAAAGATAATAAAAACGATGAAAATTTAAAAAAAAAAGTGAAGAGCAAGAAAAACAAAACTAAAGCTTTGTGCTTTTCTTGTGTAGATCAGAACATTCCAGCCAAGAATTTATTATATCACAACCTTCTTTAATACTTTCATTATTGTTTTTAGTTTTTCTACCATACTTCAACGCGCAACGGCAGTAACCATACTCCACTTGGTACCTGTTCATACTTGTCAGCGTTTGAAATATACGTCACAACTACACCCAGGCTTTGCGTTACTGCCTCGCGTACGGCCTCGCTGCGGTCATCGCTCAACATCTGTTTCAACATGGACCATACAAGGGATGAACGTATCTCGTCCTGTGTTAAACGTAAAAAATATAATTGTAATAATATGTACTTTATATAGGCAAACCTTGCTGGAGTTGTCGCTTGTAATTTAATTCACTAGCATAGAACTTTAGGTAGGGAATAAAAAGTATTCTTTAGATTTCAGTTCAAAACTTGAGAAGGCTTTTGTGTCTAATAGTGCAGTTTGCTAAGTCGTTTTCAGTGTTCTAAAAATCTCAACAAAATTTATTGAAAATCGTCTATTGTACCACAGGTAGGGTGTTCTTTTGGATCTAAAACTCTTTTTACTTACTGGTATGTAAGGTGCCAAACACCCGCAAGCTTCCGCCACTAACAACCTCCGTTCATGATACTTGTGACTAATCTGCACAACAGAAAACCAGACAGAAAAATTACTCACAGTTGAAGAGAACAACGAAGTTACACGATTTTTTTTATAAGCAACTTAGAATTTTGGACTGAACTCGGGTTGCTTGAATTTTTAGCCAAAATTAGTCCTGGAGTTGCTTAATAAATTTTCGATCATTAACTGTTCTACCTTCATAAATCAATCGTCTCCCTCTTCACATTCTCCATCAATGTCAGACTCTGGAAGAACATCTTTTGGATCCTGCTACTTGCTCCAATGCAGAGTTGCAAAAAATGCACTTGTACTGGGCTCATTAACTAACTAATCTAAATCAAGTACAGTTGCTTGAATGCGAGATGCTTATATAAAAAATGATGTGGTATAGATCGGAGATCAAAAACGTTCCAAAATGAAGCTGTCTAAATAATAGGTGGAGCTGGAAGATTTTTGACATTCAAACTCACAAACTCAAGATCCGAGATTAAAGCCCTAACTTAGCAGAGCTTGGAAAATTTGCGTGGTATTTTGTTTTGCAAAAGCTTACTCATCATTTCATCATTACGTTGTTGGTAGTATAAAAACTACTTCTATGGGGATGCTAACCTGCGATTGATTTGTGCCCCGACCTGGAGGGTCAAAAGTTCCTCATCCAGTTAAAACGTTAAAAAGAAAGATGCAACATAAATTGAATTGAATTGAATTGAATTTAATTTAATAATAATGCCTCTTATTACATTGGATTTGACACTTAATATACAATAAATTCACATGTCTGTGGACATTGGCTAACTGTAACAGTTAAAAATTGAACTACACAATTAGCCACTAATATATTTACAATTTAAAAAGGTCAGAAAAGAGTGTTGGAAAAAAAACTTTTTTTTTTGTTTTATTGTTTTAAAAGTGAATAGGAATACTACAAATGGCAAAAGAAAAAAATAATAACAAGACAATAGGCAACAAAT
>JAOBBB020294125.1:0-10774 GCA_025331005.2 Zoanthus gigantus | reverse complement strand
CAAATTTGAGAGAATTTGACTTTTAATCTTCAGTAGTTGGCTTTGTTTGATCAATTCTCATTTTCTCATCACCAAATCTCATATTTTGTATGTGTTATATAAGGAGAAATTGGTTGTTGATAACTGACTGGCACTGAAAGGATCAAAGAATAATGTTCATAATGTTCATTGTTAATGAGAATGTAGATTATACAAATTTTACAATGTTTCTGAATGCCTGTAACAAAGGTTTCTGCTTCTGCTGAAAACCAATTCTATCCAGAAAAACAGTCTGTTGTTACTATTGCTGGCGATCTTGTTCTTTCTGAATCTGAGTTTACCTTCGCCAGTACAACTGGGTTCCCCCCGAATGCCAATTTCCATCGGGTAGAATTTCACGACATATCTGGGGTACTTGTCATCTATTTAAGCTCGTCTTTTGAAAATTCGCGCCGCTTATCGAGATAATATTAGAGACGTTTACGTAGTCTCTACAGTGAAGAGGATTGATTTTGTCAAAAAATGTCTGCACATGCTATGCCCTTTTCTTTATCAATCAAAACTACCCCGTGGTCATCGCTGATTGTGCTATGTGAAAATCCTCTCCGGTTGATTGCACTAACTCGCTTACTCCCAAACTCGCGGTGCTTATAATAACATCCCGTTTCCCTTTAAACAATCTTTTAAGAACATTGTTAATCGTAATTTTTATTCTTTTTAATCAGACTCCCAACGCTAAAATGTTTTCAATCAACGTCGTCGTTTCTTTTAAAAAGAAAGACTGCTGTCTTTAACCCTTCTTAGTTAAAGGTATTTTACCCTCTGACAAAGATCCGGCATTTTTTGCTGTTTCCGCAAACGCTATCACACATTGTGTATTTTCCTGCACTTTTGACACAGGTGCTAAATCATCTTTTTCAATAACTGATTTTTCGATTGCACTACATTCAACGTTATCTATTGCATTCATTGTTCTCTATTCATTCATTGTTCTTAGTGTAACAGCTTTAGACTACATTTAACGTTCTCTATTGTATTCATTGTTCTCTGTTCATTCATTGTTCTTAGTGTAACAGCTTTAGACTACATTTAACGTTATCTACTGCATTCATTGTTCTCAGTGTAATCACTATAGCTTTAGACTGGCGACTCTGACCGTCGCGTAGGTAATTGCATCAGAAATAACTGTTACGATATACGCATCAGCGATCTTTCTATTAAAATCCGTTTCCCGCCATTTTAATTCGTCAGATCATGCTATCTCAAAATTTTGCTGCATTTGGCACATCGTTAGCTAAAGGCAACAACGTACGGTGGCCCTCAAGTACAATACAAAAATATTAATATTCTATAAAAAAAAAAAAGTAAATGTCAATACAAAAATATTTATTTGAACACCATTCAACCTTTTGTACACACGTGTTTCTTTTCATTTACTCATCTTTTGTTAGGGCGATTTCATTCTCGTGTTTATACAACCTTTTCACTCCTTGTCCCTTGGAACAATAAAACGACTCGCGGTTTAAGACTACATTTTACTGCGGTGTAAACGATATCGTTATGAATGATCGTCGCAATTTAAGCAATAGGTAAAGAGTAGTCCATCTTCCTTTATGGATCCTGTTTTTTTTTTTGTTTTACCCTATTTTCAAGCCCGCCCACTTTTATCGTCGCAATTGCAGTCTTTTTTGTCTTTTATTTTTTCTCTCACACGTTTTATTGGTTCGTCAACTCACCATAACCTATATTTGTTATATGGATAATGGTATTTTACCGGGAACTAAAACACTCGTATTTTCTATATATACACCAGTGAAGATATCAAAAAGTTATGTACCAAGGATGTACGGATGTACCCGCGCGGATGTACCCGCGCGTTCTAAAAATATTTTTCCGCCAGTTTTTTGTCGTTTGTTCCCGCAAAAATTATAGCGGCTACTCGAGTTTTTGTAGAAGTTTAAAACGAAGATTTGGTGAATTTTCACAAGAAATGAAAACGAAAATACTGTAAAGAAAATCGAATGTGATCTTCGGAGCTTCAGAGAATACATGGCAGCAATAAATATGTACGTTCTTGTAAGGAATGTTGCTACTGTTTGCATTAAAATGAAATCAAAATTAAACTTATGTTTCTATTTTAGTTTGCCTCAGTTGGCTCATATGTAATAAAAAAAATCCATTGGACAAGTTATCAATTTTATTTTCTCGTGGTAAAGACAGCATTTTACGAGCGAGAGCATTTTCACCACTCGAAAATAAAATTCATATCATCGCGTCACCGTGTAATATCCTTTATACACTCTCTTTTATTTAAATTTTTCTTCTGCACTCCGACGAAGGACTAGTGTTCCAGACATCAGCGGCTTTGTTTCCTTTTCAACGGTATTTAACATAAAAACTACTTTCCGACAACTGTTTCTTTAGAATCACCGACGCAGCTTCAATCAACTTCTTGTTACTAAGCTATTACTGTATAGACTTGTGGTTTACCATAAGCACACAGGTGTACTTGTGGTTTTTGTTTTCCTAAACAAGGGATTTAGTACAAAGCAGTGCAAGTCTTGTGAATCGATAAAGCGATCAGTGAAACAGTATTTCATCTTACTAATAGCTGTGTCAGAAAAGAGCTTTTAAGGGCTAGACGCAAGGAAACCGCATTTCACGTACAACTAAAATCTTATTGAAGAGGTGCAAATTTTTATTTTTTAAAATCTAATCTTAACTTCCGCTTAACGGAAGAAAAGATTTGTGTCTATTTAATGTAGTAAATCTTTGCCGCCACCAGACATTTAGGTACAACTCGTCCGGGACTAGAATCTCTCCTAATAATAAATTAATTGACAACTCACCATTGCAATAGAGTTTGAAAAGAACATAAAACAGGGCTTTCCTTCTCTTTTTTAAAAACATTTTTATTATGACTAAGTCTAAGAGGCGCATGCTACCATGGCCTATGTCAGTTGTTTGTGCCATCTTGAGGTGCCAAGATAAACGGTAAAAAAATTTATAAAGCGAAGGCTTTCCCCACTAAGCTTAATACATATTTAACAACAACAAAAATAACAACAACAAATACAATTTTATTTTCTTCTTTTAAAATACTATGATTGCAAACAAAAAAAAATAGATATTATTTGAGGTTTACTAGCAGACAGCGAAACTAGGAGAAACAACAACCAGCGAGGCAAAATGACTTCTTCAATTGAAAGAATTGTAAAACAATAGAACTGCTTGAAAAATGTTCAGTTTCATTCAATTTTTATTGATCAGACAAGCAAAGCTGGAAAGAAGAACAATGCTTATTTGATTGTGGATGGTCCTTCGATCAGTGGCATTTTAATAATGTTTGTCGCGACACCAGGAAAAAGAAGTTTTACCGGTCCGGCGGCAAAAAAACAACTATTTTTAAAAGTGTTGATCATCACCCCGTGATGCAGTCTTAAAATGCCTTTCCACTTTCTCATGACGGCCACAGTTTATTTTCTTGCTCTGTACGTGACCGGCATAAACTGCTAGAGCTGAGATATTTTAAGAGTGCCGGAAGCTCCCACAATCAACTCCGCCCAGCGGCGGTGTGCCAGTATCGTGTTTTTGTAAGCAAACAAATTTTGCCTCGGGTTATGAAGTGTTTACTTCATCTTCTAACTGTAGTGTAGCTTTATGCTCTTGCGACGATGACGGAAATGTTCTGAAATTGTTCTGAGAGTAGTAGTCGTTAACGCTTTGAAAGTTAGTGTTTTTAAAGATTGAGTAGCAAAAATTCAAAACTTTAACGTTTTGTTGTTGATGTGACCGTAAATCAATGAACACTTGAAAGTGACCCAAAAGATTATGACCCGTGTTTTTAAGAAAAACACAGTTATATTGATTTGCTTTTTGAAGAAAAGCTCAAAATAAAATACTTAAAAACTACATCTACTGTAACCGACTCGAAATCAGGTCATCAAATAGTTTTTTAAAACCTATTACCGTAGTCGTTACAGAATTCCTTTCAGCTTGTTAAAATAACAATATTTTCTGTGCATTGAAAACTAAAAATAACCTAATTATAAACATCACAACAGTTTAAAGTGCCTTTGCTCGTTTTAAAAAAAAAAGCTCGTCTTTCTTCCTTAGCTGAAACAGCGGTACATCAGTGTTATGAATTAACTAATGCTGAAACAATTTGTAAACGAAAATTTCATTACCCAACTACATTATAAATAGCAAGAAGAGAAAAAAAAAACAAGCAGGCGAAAACATCAAACTAATTATGATTCATTTTTATTATTTTTCAGTTATTTACAAGTAGTAATAGTATTGAGTAAATTACAGATTTTCGTTTTTCTTAGCAAGAAATTATGTTAAAACTAGGAGACCGCTCGTATTTTAGTCATATGCTCCGGGTTAGCAACGAAGAGAAATACAAGAGAAAGAATATTATGTAGTTACCGAAACTCACACCTGTAAGTGCAACATTGCTTATAGTATTTAGAAACTAAAACAAGATGTTTACAAAAAAACTTGCTGTATATCAAACGGTAAACCTTGTACAACATTCTTTTCACTACGGTGTACAAGTTATAAGTTCATTTACCGTAAAAGTAAACCTTGTGTATCTTTGCGGAAACAGATACGATTTCGACAGGGAGTCTGTTTTACTAATGCAGAGCAAGTAATGAAAGTTCTAAGTACATACACTCAATAGGCAACATTCCAATTCAAGTTCCAGAAGATTTAAAAAAAAACATATTAGACATACTATAGGCTATAGAGGCCACATAATACTTAAAAACATTCATTTTCCATACAAAATTTGATGTGTGTTTAAATGTGTGGAGACACAAAAGACGCATCGTTACAAAAATAATTTTAATAATTAAGTAAGCAGTGGGCTGACAAAGCTCAAAATTAAATGCGAAACTTGCTATGTACACTTTATATCTGTATGCAACCCATCTACAAAATACTGATATAGAACTATATGTTAAAACAAATAGAAGCTATACATATGCATGCAGTTAGTTTATGTAGATAGATATCTGAACAGACATAGCTATAATGCCGCTGAAAAAAATAGCAAAACAGTTACTGTTCATCAGCAGGATGCCTAAATTGTGTGCAATCCTACAATTGGTTTCGGCTCCATTAAATCCTGTACAATTATAGATATATAATATAGAGGCCATAGAACATATAGAACATGTAGAACGTAAAGAATCGCCATGATGCATTATGTGTAGAACACATAGAATATATAGAGAGTCTATAGAAGGTGTTGAACAAATACAGCACATAGAACATGTTCTATACGTTCTATATAGGCTATATACCTATATCGGTTCTATGCATGTGTTCTATACGTTCTACATGTTCTATACGTTCTATTATCCCTATACCATCTACACGTTCTATGTATTCTCCAAGCTCTACATGTACTATTGTCTCTATACCATCTACATGTTCTACACACATTCTATTGGCTCTACTGATACTGATGCATGACATGTTCTATACGTTCCATAGGCTCTAAACAATCTACACCGGTTCTGTGCATGCGTTCTACATGTTCTACAAATTCTATTTGCTTTACTGGTACTGATTTATGACATGTTCTATACGTTCCATAGGCTCTAAACAATCTACACCGGTTCTGTGCATGCGTTCTACACGTTCTACATGTTCTACAAATTCTATTTGCTTTACTGGTACTGATTTATGACATGTTCTATACATTCTATATGCTCTATGTATCATCTATGCACGTGTTCTCTAATAAAGCTACAGAGTATTTATACGTTCTATATATGTGTTTTAATAGTTCTATAGTTAGGTTGCATTCAGATTTAGAGTTTAGAGCTAGACTATTCAGTGGTTGATATATATAGAAAGAGTCAGAAATATACCCAAGAACCTTCATTTATTCAGTTTAGAGAAATTCCAACTCCTGTATAGTGTTAGAATTATGAGTATAATTTAACAAGATGTTTATATTATAAATGGTAAAACTCGAGTGTTCTTTCGGCAACCACAGACAGAGTCCATGTCAGTTTGGAAGTAAAACTTGTAAGTTTACACGTACACAAAAGTCCAGGGCTTTCAAGTTTGACGTTTTCGAAAGAGTGAGATTTTTTCGTTTGGCTTGTGCTGGAGTGAGTGGGGAAAGCGAAATCAATTACTAGCAGATTCCGAGGATTGCTTTCCGAACATTTTTTGAAATCTAAAATTTAACATTTGCTACAAATACACTACTTTTATAAAATTTGAGTGTAGGTAAAGAAACAGTTTAGAAATTTGTGACCAACTCTGATATCAGGAGAGTGCTAATGCGTGAGAAATACTGGTGTCAGCGTGAGAGCGTGTGACTCGGTACCGAAATGCGTGAGACTCGCGCTAAATGCGTGAGACTTGAGAGCTCCAGCAAACATTTCAGTATATACTGGGTTTAGTTCAGCATGTATACAGAGACACGAATTGTTTAATTTTTTTAGACAATGAAAGCAAATATAAAATTTCTTTTTCTGTACAAATGCACACCAGACGTAATACTTTAAGAACGATTTAAGAACAAGATTTGAGACTAAAGCCTCAATCGTTAAAAATATTCACAACTTTGTCCCAAACATTAGACTTTTACATACAAATAAGTGTATATAAGTTTGAAAAAAAAGCATGCAAACAAACAAAAAAAAACAATGCAAATCATCAAGCAACATTTTTATATTAAAAATGCCCTCGGTCTATAGATTTTGAAAGAGAGATAATTTGAGAGATAGCAGCAACATTTTTTTTATCACTCTAGACAATTAAAAAGTTCAGGTCCCTGAAATCGCATAGAAAAATGTCTAATATTTGTTTTAGAAAATGATAGGGAAATGCTGTTAGAACTTTTTGTATTGTAGAAACAACTTTGATGGGTACATTTGATGTAATGTTACCAAAACGTGTTTGTAACTTACTGCGGGCTTTGAAGCAGTGTCGTATTAGGGACCTACAGTAAATGTAATGTTACCAAAACGTACTGCGGTCTCTGAAGCAGTGTCAAACGAGGACAAGAGAATTGATGACGGCAGTTGTGAAAAATATTATTTCTCGTTTAGTTTTTGTGTTTTAGATCAACAATAAGTTTTTAGTTGCAACTTTGCATGAGATTTTCGAACAGTAAAAGGTTCAGCCTCGAAGGCAAACAAAGATTGTCAAATTTTGTTGTTTGACGTTCACGTTGTCCACAGAACCCCAAAAGTGAGCTTTCCGCGGCGTATCACTGAAGACGACGGTGAGCAGGTGGCCCGCTCGCTGCATTCCAGCGTGCAACTATTGTATTCAGTAATTAAGACTATTGTTCTTTGCCGTTCGCGTCGTCGTTGCCGTCCTTGCATCTTAAAGTCCCTAATCAGGGAAAGCGACGATACATGTGCGACACCAGACTCGGCCCGAATGGTTACGATCGATCTACATATTATTTGTTTAAGTACTGATGTTCTTCTCATTACAGAGAAACATGTTTACATTCCTTGATATATTACTGTACACTGGCACCAAAAATATAAAACAGAAGAAACCATCTTGTGAATAGGTGGTATGTTTAAAGTATTCCAAGAAAACGTTAAGAAAAATGCTGATGTTCTTTTCTTTTCATTGATTTCTTTTCTTGTAATACTACAAGAGAACTTAATAAACAATTATTATTATTATTATTATTATTATTACAGAGAAACATTTTTACATTGCTTGATATATTACTGTACACTGGCACCAAAAATGTAAAACAAAATAAACAATCTTGTGAATAGGTAGTGTGTTTAAAGTATTCCAAGCAAACGCTAAGAGATCATCGAAAAAGTTGCAGCGCTCCCAGTAATCTATGATTACTCCTAGTATATATCTTTGCTTGAATAATTAAGGGTTAGAGACTGATGTAATAGGTTTGTTTACAAATACACGCACGCGGTGGCTACACAGTGAACGAGAAATTTTAATTATGCATAAGGCGAAACCGAGTGCATTATTTGTACACAAATCGCTAACTGAACGTCTCTAATTTTTAATATGCAATCTGAACTCACTGCATTACACGGCGAGATACATGACTTCACGATCTTGAAGCAAGAGTTTGAACAAATAAGAAACTTTAAAACAGATAAGTTCATAACTAAAATAACTTAGTTAAAATCGAATAAAATAGAAATGACAACAAGCTGTACATGAAGAATGATTGAAAAAACAGAACTTTTGAAATTTAACGCGAACAGGATAATTTTGAGGAGCAAATAGCGAAGCATTCATCAAAAGCTGAATCTCGAACCGTAAAAGAAAATTTAACATCTTACCTTGTTTTAGAATGAATCAGCAGTTCTTTGGCTCAATGATTAAATGAAGGATTGGAAGACTCGACCTGTATTTGAAGTGTTGTTACAGTCGGCGAGACGGGAAGTTTTCTCAGTTAAGTAAGCATCGCCATCTTGTCAATAAAAATCAGAAATTTGCATATTTTTGCTTCCTGTGCTCACCACCACAAGCAAATTTCAATGATTGTAAATCCGATATGCAGTAAATCTGTTAAAGGGATGAATTCCCTTCTAAAAAATCAGACAGAAAAGCGATACAAGAACGTCGCAAAGTGCTGCGCGGTTGTGCACAAGAAACCCAAAGTTCACCCTTGTGTGAAAGGCACGAAAATATCGACGTGTGTAGGTACGATGTGTCAAAAAACCCGCCGAATCACTTGAGTGTTTACTTTGATTAATAGAATTTTTCGCTGAAGTAAAAACTCGGAAAAAATCATTTTGATTTAAGTATTCAGTGGTTTGAATTTATTGAAGACCCGTCCATTTTCAAGCCATGGGTTAAACACGTTGTAAACAAGTTACAATACACGGTTGTGGTGATGTCGACAGATAAATAGAAATCACGTGATCGATTTTGACCTTGTACAGCGAATAAAGGTTGCATATTAATAAAATTTAACATACAAACCTAAGCACTATTTTTTAAATTCTAAAACAAAATAGGTTCATTTCGTGTATTTGCACGTCCCATTGCGCTCACTGATATATATATATTATATATATTTAGAGTTGCGATCACTGATTGTTATTGTATCTTTTCACCCATTAATGAATGATTCAGTTGCTTCATTGAAATTAACTCGGCGATCCTTCAACAGCTACTTTCAACCCTACACGGGTAATTGTGCGAATTGGTGAATTTCTTTAACAACAATATCTAAACTCCCCTAGGATGTGTGTATCTTCTAAAAATTATTCTTTTTTAAAAACGTTTTTCTAAAATTATTTTAAACAAAAATGCATAATTTAAGTCTCGCCTGCACGAGCAACTTTTATGTGGCAATTTTTGTGACACTTTTTATGTGCTCGTGTAGACGAACAAAATTGACCAATTTTTATATGGCAATTATATATGCTGAAAAACTAGCGCGTTTGTCACATACAGAAAATTGTTCGTGTAGACGAGACAACACATGAAATTTGTAATTGTTTTGACGTCATCCGTAGATCCCAGTCTTCAATCTTTTGTTTTCAAATAAAAATTGCTTGCGTAGACGGGGCTTAAACTAGCAAATAAATAAAACTTGTCACATAGAAATTGCTCGTGTAGACGGGGCTTTAGCTTTGTGACTCCGTTATTGCAATCCATAATAATATTGTAGTTTTAAATCTGTACAAGTATATGCTATATAGACCCTATGCCAATATGGCGGCGATTTTGATATTCTTTTGTCTACATTCAAATTAGCCCTACTAGCCTCGTTTGTGGTAAAATATTCTTTTGAAAGTTTAACTCGAGAACGAGGCTGGTAGAGCTAATTCGAATGTATACAAAAGAATATTAAAATTACCGCCATTTTGGCATAGGGTCTATAGGTTGCTAAAATTGAATATACGAAACGTTCGCTGCCCAAAATTTGTGCAATTCCACAATTGGAAAACATGTTTCATTTCTTAAACAATAGCACCTTTGATTTATATTCTCAGCGGTTTTGTTCCATTGTATGTGTTTGTGATTCAGAGTATTTGTCCCTTTATTTTCAGACCGTGGCAGCACCCCACCTGCGGCAATGTACGAGACCTATTACGTTACAGCTCATAAGGCGCCTTGCAGGATAGCCTCGTTTAGCCCCGATGGGCGACTCGTTGCCACGGGCTCTGTAGATGCCTCCATCAAGGTCCTTGATGTTGAGCGAATGGTTGCCAAGAACTTGATGCCACAGATGCAAGACCAGGGGGGCCAAATGAGTCTGGAGAATCACCCAGTTATACGAACTTTATATGACCACACTGAAGTATGTAGTGTTGTGTATTATGGCATGATATTTTAAAAATCCACGATATACTTAAAGCCACTGACCTTATTATTTCAGTTCTGGGTGTCTTCTTAAAAAATTACAATCAGATTAATATGGAATATGTGTTTTGTATTGCAGGAAGTCACAGGAGTAGAATTTCACCCTCACGCGTCCGTGCTTGTCACAGGCAGCAAGGACTGTACTGTAAAGTTCTTTGACATCTCCAAACCGTCTGTTAAGAAAGCTTATCGTTCTTTACAGGTACTTAGTACCAAGTAGATATACCTCGAAACGTTTATGTTTAGAATGGAACCATATCTTTTAGATATTAGTGCTTTAAACTTGATCCTACTTTACTTGATGCTCCAGTTGCTTTGGTTTGCGTTGCAAAACACACCAATTCAATTCAATTCAATTTTTTTATTTCGACTTTGTAAATATTTACATGATTGAGATACACTACTGGCCTGCAAATAGTACAGAACTAATCGAGGCAGGTCAGTGGTTACA
>JAOBBB020294051.1:0-10774 GCA_025331005.2 Zoanthus gigantus | reverse complement strand
AGGAATGACGTCAGCGATATCTTCACTAGTGAGGATATGGAAAATATCTCACTCGTATCCCGGATGTAGTTTCGTATTGGAAAATACTAGTTGTCTATTTTTCGGCAAAACACTCATATCTACATAATAAAAAAGAGTATTAAGATTTTTCCTTTCACCTCTAAGTCAAACTAGTGATCAAAAGAAAATTCAAAAGTTCAACAAAATGTAAAAAGTGGACTACCTTTGCGATAGTTATCAAAACGCTTCACTAGCAAATATATAGCAATACAATTTGTGAACGTTGGAAAAGTTGTTCTAACGAAGCAATATTACTTAAAAGAGAAGTTCCTTGCACTGCATACGGCGAATGATCGTAAATCTTTCACACTAACTGTAAGTAGTTAAAATATGTTTAGTACCACTCACAGCTGGACGCATGCAATGGTGTTCTTACAGTCTACTGCGCATGTACAATAAAAACCTAAAGGGAGATAAAAAGTTTGCTAACTTGTCAATAACTGATCGATAATCAATACTTTCTTCAAAATGCCATTTATTGAAAAATGCTGAACTCTCAGGTGGTCTCTGTCAGTCAAACTCAAGTGAAACCGTACTGAAGAACCAATGAAAAATCAGTTTTTGCGAGGTAAGATTGCATGCTTCTTCTAATACACAACGTGTTCTTCAAGGTTTATGTTTTATCAAAAAATTTCCCTAACGTTTCTTCATCCAATCATTTCTTTTTCATCTCGATATTGTTCGAACCGCTCTCCTTGCCACCCAATCAATGGATGTATTAAATGTTGAAAGACCAGAACTTCATGATTTCTTCATTACTCATAGGCAGATCTAGGGGAAGCAGGGCTGAGGGGGCCGAAGCCAATCCTTTGGCAGACCAGATTTTTTTTATGTATTGGCATAAATTAAATACTACACGCATGGCACACGCACATATAGTCTAAAAATGCATGAAAATCACTCTATACACCTTGGTAGTTTTATCCTATTTTACATTGACAATTCGGTTCGTATGCTTAGATAATTCTTCTGACCGCCCCCCCTCCCTTTCCAAATTTCCTGGATCTGACCCTGTTACTCACCTGGTATACAAGGGGGTCGCGGCTTGTTGTCCCTTTGGGTGGGTGTAGCAACATGAAGTCTGTTGACAATATCATTCACTTTTTTGCTTTTCATCTTCACCTCAACACGATAAGCAAGCAGCTGCTCACAAGCTTCTGTCTTGACATTCATGACTCCCTCTTCACTCAAAGCACTCATTGGAATAACAGTTACACCTAAAAGGATGTATAAATACTTATAACCTAGTACTTATAATCATTTATGTAACTATAACAATAAAGTAACCATAAGGGGACGGGAAAACCAGTTTAACCATTTACATTTAAAATAATAATTTGTCTCAACACTAGGGAAGAAATGGGCATGTACTGTATGAAAACCTCTTTCACTTAAGTTTGTTTAAATGGCTTAAATGAAAGCTGCAGTAGCATTCTCAAGAGTGTAAATGTTCCATGATATAGAGGATATTACACGGTGGAGCGAACATATGAAGTTTATTTTTCCCATGAGAAGATAAACTTCATATCTTCAAACCAACGTGTAATTTTCTTTTGATTACACAGATATGAGTGTTTCGAAAATAAAAAAGACTAGACGAAAAACAAAGGAATGACGTCAGCGATAACTTTACTAGCGACGATATGGAAAATATCTCACCCGTAAAAACACTCATATCTAAGTAATAAATATTGATATCACACCCCATTTTTCATCGTCCATGGTCAAAAAAATCGAAATACATGAAAGTTCAGAAAAAAAAAATTACCAGAATAATACAAACAAGAACACCAGGTTGACTCAATTGACTGAAAAGTAACACTTTTGTAAAAGTAAACTTAAATTTGGGTAATGCAGAACTCCATCTTTAACAAAATACTAGGAAAGCAACTTCCAACTTGACGGAACAAATAATACTGAAAATGTAATAATCATGCAAACCTTCTTCAGTTTCCAGAGTCTTGATTATTTGTTGTTTTTCATCTTGTAGCTCTTCAGGCCTGATGATATCAACTTTATTGAGTATCACTATGAGAGGTTTATTGGTAAAGAGTGGCTTGATGTTGTTGAACAGTTCAATCTGTTCTTCAATGCTATGGTTACATTGCTCCGAGATATCCATCACAAACAAAACTGCTGCTCTTAGATGGGCGAGGGCAGTGATGGCCTAAAATAAATATTTATACAATAAAATGAAACAATTTTTTTCTAGAAAAGTAGATAAATTTAATTAAAGGTAAGTATTAGGGAGTTTAAAGTTTAAGTTACAAGTCTATTTTCAAAAAATATAAAAATTATATTTTACAATCAACATTGCACGTATAGCAATCAGATTTACATTACTATCAGAAACGATATTAAGATAAGATATAAACTACCAACACACATTGGGATTACACAATAGACAGAGAAGAGAAAAGTTACATAGTTAGGTTTTAATTATACTTCATATTTAAAGGAGAACTGAACCCTAAAATTGACTTTTCATCGTTTGAACATTTAGGCATAGTAGAGCAACTATATGAAGTTTTTTTAAGCTGTTAGCCGAGCAGTTCAAAAAGCTTTGATGTTTTGTAACGAATCGACAAGATTTGATCGGCGGCTCAATATGAGATGTCAGCGGTTGTTTATGACGTAGGTTACAATACTAGAATGATTAAAACGAGGAAAAATGTAGTTACTGTGCAGCTTCTGGCGGATGTAAAAGAAAAAAGAACTTCACAAGACATAGATTGCCCAAAAAATATCAAGATTTCGAAGCACATGGCCATATTTAAGCTCTGAATATCGTAACCTACATCATACCATACCGCTAACAAGCTCATTTGCGACCACGGTACCAAACCTTTTCTAGAGAGTTTTCTTAGTTTCTATAGTAATTTCTCAATGTAATTTGACTTTAATTTAAAACAAATTCACAGAGTTAATCTATATAAGGTACTATACCAATAGATTCAAACAAAAATAGGTTAGTTATAGCATTCAGTTCTCCTTTAACAGAAGAATCGACAAAGAAGCGAAAGCACGCCACAGGTATATATAATGCGCTTCCTACGTTCAACAAAAACTAAAACAACACATTTTACCGGAAGAGCAGTGAAAACCAGTCCAACTGCGTTGATCCATGACATCACGTTGGCACGGATCTCCACCTTTTGACTTGAGTAACTGGACCGGAAGATGTCAAATAAAGCTAGCCCCACTTGAGGGCCTGAAACCGGAAGTGCCATTAGCTCTAAGCACGTTACATGGAGAGCATGCGCAGCTGGGTTTGGGAACTCATTAAAGCGCCAATCACAAAGTGGGAAAGCTGGAGGGCTCTTGCCAGCAATAGCTAAGACAACTAGTTAAGGCATTAAAAACATTACAATGTGTTTCAGGAAAACATAGAGCAAATGACATACCTTACCCCGCTGAGTTTAACATGACAGCACATCTGTTGAACGATAACGTAGTGTCCTAAGGTGAGAATAATTGCTAAATACAAAATGCTCACTGTAGAATAAAATAAAACAAGGATACTGTCTACCAGGCGACCAATCAGAGTGCAGTAATAGTTAGGGTCTGGTTCCCAGGACTCATCATCACTGTGACCCAGGTAGTTTAAGAAGCCCTTCGACAGACACCTATTTATGGATAAAACAAGGACAAAATTGAGAAAAGTTAGATTTATAACATATTATCAACGTAGTTAGAAAAAACGTCTTGTCAGCCAATGCTGACAAAGTGTTTAAAACAAGCACAACTTCCCTGTCACAATGGACATTAAGAAGTTTGGTGTTCTAGAATTTAACGAGCGGTTAAATTGGGCAAACACTTGAAAACAGATTGCAGCAAGATGCTCCAACTCATCAAGATTTCATATTCGATACCTTTGCACGTTTTTGCCACCACAGTTTACTTAACTGTTTACCACCACCACAGTTTACCACCACCACAGTTTACCACCACCACAGTGTTTACCACCACCACAGTTTACCATCACCACAGTGTTTACCACCACAGTTTACCACCACCACAGTTTACCACCACAGTTAACTTAACTGTTTACCACCACCACAGTTTACCACCACCACAGTGTTTACCACCACCACAGTTTACCACCATCACAGTTTACCACCACCAGTTTACCACCACCACAGTTTACCACCACAGTTTACTTAACTGTTTACCACCACCACAGTTTACCACCACCACAGTTTACTTAACTGTTTACCACCACCATAGTTTACCACCACCACAGTTTACCACCACCACAGTTTACCACCACCACAGTTTACCACCACCATTGATTTCGTTTGATAGTTTGTAGATTTACTATTATAGTGCCGAGTTGTAAGCCATCAACTTAAACTTTTGTTTACGGTATTCATCATTTGCAGTTGAAATATACAGAAAGATTCCGCAACAACTAAAAGAATGAAATTGCTTACATGAACTTTCACAAAGTGAACAAGTCGATAACTTACCAGCCAGCTGTCCGACAATCTCTTTGAGCACCTAGTAGTATGAGGTTTGTATTTCAATGGATACAGTACACTTTAATTGCTAGAAATGTAACTACTAAAACTATCACTTTTCCTTAGATTATGGCTTCATAACTCACCAAAGGTTATTACTGGGCTACCTGTGGTAAGCTCACTCACAAAATGTGTTAAATACTGTACTATACCAAGTACTGGGAGCGTGGAAGGTGTGTCGGTAGAGTTTTGTCCTACAGTTTTGAGATACATTTTGTACCGTATGATATTAGAAATTTACATTTAACAAAATGGGGATGTTTTTTCGTCGCTGACCTGACAAAATGTGTATCTCACAGTCCTTGCCAGTTCAAACTCGATTTTAATGTTCAAAAGCACACACTGTTCGTGGTTATGTCAATGTCGAAACTGGTGGCACTCAATATGAGTGACCAGCGAACATCTACTCATCCACAGGTAGCCCAATTTACGCCGTCACGGCGTCTACTTTCGTAAAGTCTTTCTTTCGCAGTAAAATCTTAGTCCAAATAACCGTTGTTCACCTGAGGTTGGTACAGCTCGCACGAAACGGTAAGAATGCATCACCGGCATAACAACAACTGAACACTGAATATTAAACCAGGCTTTTTGTTTTTTCATGTGTTGCGTACAGAACAGCAACGCTCGTTTCTTTAAGTCATTTTATCCTAACAAACTCATAAATCTAGGTTCTTATACGCGCGATTTATTGTTTTTATAATACCTATATAATCAGGAAAAACGTTCGTAGTTTTTTTTCTCTGAGAAACAAACTCTATCATAATAACTGTTGTACGGGATTGATAGACCCACATAACTGACGAGTGTTGTTGAATTTAATATTTGTAGGGTATTTCTGTTTCTTTTGAATAGGCCATTTACATGATACTACAACCATCAGAATGCTTTACGAAATTTCTTTCGTATTCAAATTTTCATTTCCTCTCGAGAATAGAATAACAAAAACAAAAGACGCAAAGCATTCTGGTAGTTGTAGTATTTGACGCAATCGTACAAACAGCCTATTGGATCTGCAGTGAAGAAGATTATTTCTAACCTATGATAGCTCCCACAAGTTTTTTCTTCAATAACGTCTTATCCCGTAGTCGTTGCTCGCAGTAATGAAGAGTGTGGTACAAATACGTAACTGGACGATCTAGGAAAACAAGTTTCGATATGGTAGTTAAGCAAAAGTGCAAAACAGGTAAGGCGTGTTTGGCGCAGTTGGTAAGATCTCTGCCTTCTAGCCAGTTCGATCCCTGGCTCTGCCAATTCGAATATTTGTGCGACCTTCTTTTCCGCCTAAACTAACTCAGATTTCTATCCTTCCGGAGTGGGTAAATGAGTGTCAGCGTCTACTGGGAGCTAACCTGCGATGGATTAGTGTCCCATCCAGGGGGAGTCAAAGACTCTCATCCGCTTAACACTACAGAAACAGGAGATTTGCACCGGTTCCATAAGCTATTTGGCTCGCAAAGGATTTAGCTTTTTTTTTTAGCAAAACAAAATATACACTAAATAGACAATTTTTGAATTTGTGGTTGCCGCTTTCTACAACGATAGCGGACTCAACTGGTACAGCCTTAGCCTCACTATGAAGTTAAATATTCCTAAATGCCAATGTAGTTTTACACTTCTTACAACTGTGAGCATTGTTGGAGGTGTGACCTCTCGCTCTCTTTCACTAGTATTTTTGAATAATTAACAACAAAACGAGGCTAAGACTGTAGAAAACGAATCTGCAGTTTTTTAAATCGACAGCAACTAGGAACTCGAAACTGGTCTATTGTTGCATCATTTTATATCTTAACACAATGATAATGTTTTGCTGTAAGGATACTAGAAATCATTTAGGTTTACAAAACGTTTATAATAATATCAGATTTATATAGCGCATTTTACCATGAATATTTTCAAATGCGCTTTTCAAGCAAGCACAGAGTTAGTAGTTGAGAGACTTAGAACGTCCGCTACAGCGGCTCACAATGCTCCCAGAAGAAGAGGCAGACCACACAACATCGGGATCACTACCCTACTCTTTACGATAGATGTGTGTGGGTTCTTTTAAGGCCGCCGATAGAAGGTGGAGAGACTGGGGCTACGGTTTAACGTCCTTATCCGAGACGACGCAAGGATCTAACCATTTGCAGTTACTAATGCAAAGGCAGCACCTTCTCCTGAATTATTTTAAGACCCTGAGTGTTTTTTTGTTAATTTATTTTTGAGGATTACTAACCAGTTTTAATGTTGTTATCATTTTCCCATGTCAATATCTTTGTAAGTAAACTTTTTGCAATTGTAAGTAAACTTTTTGACTTTATCTGCATTACTTCACTCATTTATGTTGTACGCTTTGAGAAACCTCGTTTTAAAGCAAGTCATGTAAGCTTTAGTTAGATTATCAAAACTTTGCAATCTTACATTAAAAAGGTTTAAAGGAGAACTGAACCCTAAAATTCACCGTTTGAACATTTAGGCATAGTAGAACAACTATATGAAGATTGTTTTTAACCTGTTAGCCGAACAGTTAAAAAAAATGATGCTTTCTAACCATCCGATAAGACTTGACCGGCGGCTCAATATGTGATGTCAGCGGTTGTTTATGACGTAGGTTACGATACTAGAATGATTAAACGAGGAAAAACATGATTACTGTTCGGCTTTTGGCAGCTATAAAAGAAAAACAACTTTGCAAGACATAGATCGCCCAAAAATATCAATTTTTCGAAGCACACTGCCATATTTAAGCTCCGAATATCGTAACCATACCATACCATACCGCTGACAATCTCATTAGCAACCACGGTATCAAACCTTTTCTAGAGAGTTTTGTTAGTTTCTATATTTAATTTCTCAATGTGATTTGACTTTAATTTTAAAAAAACTTGGCAGAGTTTATCTACTATACCAATAGATTCAAACAAAACCAGGTTAGTTTTAGCATTCAGTTCTCCTCTAAATTTACAAGTTGCAATGCCAACAATTTTATTCACGCTTCGTTGTATTTTTCTTTTTAATTTTCATCTCGCAATGTAGTCTGGGATGAATGAGTTCGACGTTTTTTTTAAGCGATTGGTCAAGCGTTTGATTCATCTTGCAGCATAGAACACATAAAGTTTCTGGCAGTAAAACCACGAGCACAAAAAGATGAAAACATGGCGAGACGAAATTTTGACAATTCTGGGTTGAAGTTTGTCTATTATAAGTGAAAAGTGTCTTGGTACGAGATTGGAAGTTTGTCTGATGTTCAACGTAAAAAGTTTAAAGAGCAGAAGTTTTGAGCGTTAGCAAAAAGCGTTACTCACACGAATTGCTAACATCAAAGGTCATCTCCTTACACTACTTACGGCGATGGTAATAAAGGATTTCATTCTAGAGTTGTCTAACTTGAACATTAGAGAGCTTAAGCACCAGGCGTTCTTGTTGTCACGGGGGCCAACCGGAACTAAACTGCCAGCAGATGTCGCGAACCTGAACACGCCATGCGGTCGTGGTGATCGTCACGGAGGCCTACAAGCTGCTTTTTGCCTCCGTATTGGTCTATCAGAACTGCAAATTTTTTTTTACCAAAGGAATGGCTTCAAGCACCGAATAAATCGTCAATAAATCTTTGTAAGTAAATAATTTACTTACAATTACTTTAACACTGACTTTTGCTCCAGGCTTTACGTGTAATTAGTTTTATAATTTAAAGTTTGTTTGCGACTGAGCTCTTCAAAGTTAGTTTTCGCGCCTTTTTACCCTGCATGCGTCCGCCGTTGTAATACGCGCGCTGCTTAAGTAAAAAATTCGCGCCAAAAACGCCGTTCTCGAGCCAGTCTACTTACGGAAAATAGACCTCCGTAGTCAAGAAATTTTCTGGTGCTTAAGCTCTCTATTAAAGCTTCTAGGAGACTCACTGCAACAACTTTTTAAAAATTTATTGGAAAAGCATTTAGCGACTTTGTTTTTCAAGAACACGTTCATCCTTTCAGATTATTTGCAGAAACAAGAATAAATTAACAATACTTTGAGCATCAAGTTACAGCAACTAGCCTGGATCAAAGTTACTAATGAATTTTAAAACCTTTTGTACCCATGGGGGAGTTGCTGGTTAAAGAAAGCATGTATCATACATACGGTGGAATTTGTACAGCGATCCCAGATGATCCAAGAGACTTTCAAGTGCCTTAAACTTCGAAGGAAGCTCGAGGAAGCGGTGAATAACGATATCAAACACCTGCAAAATACCAAAAAACATGTTGGCAGGAAGAGTAATCTCTCGTGTGTACCAAAATACAAACAGTTACCATAGTAACAACACGATTTCGAGTTCAATTTGGAAATAATTTGCAAAAGTGAGTTTTTCAAAAAGTATTTTAGTTTTTAGAAAAACTAAAGAGGACAAATATACCTCACCGACTTTGGAACAAATAAAACCATTTTTGTATTTTGACATCCTAAGACCCATCTTTGATCTTATGAATACGTATTTTATCGACAGTAACAACTAGACATCCTAAGATCCAACTGAATTTTGATCTTATGGATACGTATTCTATTGACAGAAGCTAGACATTCTAAGATCCAATTTTGATCTTATGGATACGTATTCTATTGACAGTAATAACTAGACATCCTAAGATCCAATTTTGATCTTATGGATACGGACTCTATTGACAATAACAACTAGACATCCTAAGATCCAATTTTGATCTTATGAATACGTACTCTATTGACAATAACAACTAGACATCCTAAAATCCAATTTTGATCTTATGGTTACGTATTCAATTGACAGTAACAACTAGACATCCTAAGATCCAATTTTGATCTTATGGATACGTATTCTATTGACAGTAATGTTCAACTAGAACTATTTGTAGTTTCTGTAATACACAGTCAATCAGTTTAATGTTATTTACGTATTAAAAGTGAATAAAAGACCCTGATCATTTTTATTGTCATCAACCTACCATTACTTTTCTCATTTTCAAATCCACTGTCATTATGATCATTGTCATAATCACTGTTGTTATTTTCGTCGCTGTCACTTTCACATTTATTATCACCATTGTACCTATTATCACCACCACCATCATCATCACCATCACAATCACCATCATAATCATCACCACTACCATCACCATCATCATCATAATCATCACCACCATCATCATCACCAACATCATTATCAAAAAAACTCAAGAGGGCAAATATACCTCACACAATCATCATCATTATCATCATCATCACCACCACCACCACTGCCACTGTAATGCAATGTTAAAATTAACTAACGTTATCATTGTCATTGTCACAATGGACATAATCGCAAATATCGTTAACAATGTCATCGTCAGCGTCATTGCCACGTTTTGTAAACTTCATACAAAAACAGTTTATGAAAACAATGCACACACATTAACATATGAAAAACTTATCACTGTTGTTTTCATAGTCCTTGTGACAGTTAATGACATTGCCATTTCTCTGCCACAATACCACATACCGGTAAGAATCGTAAACACACATTGCCAAAGTATATTGGAAGATAATGAACGGTTGGCGAGCCAGCAGATCCCTCCAACAGACCTTCAAAGTAAAACCGCTCGGGGTACGACTGCAAATGCAAACACAATAAACATTTTGTTAAATCCGGTACTCAATATTATTAACACTTACAGGAGGATCCAATAAAATCGGCCTTTGTTCAAATCAAAAATTTTTTTCGTTGATGTCCGTTTAACAGTATCTACTTTTTGATAAAAAAAATAACAAATAAACGCTATGGGCACTTTAAGGTACCTACAATCATCTTCATTACCAACCTCAACTTTACCACCACCATCGTCGTCATTAACATCATCAAATTGATCATCATTAATATGTGGCATTGATGTTTTAATTTGTATTAGTTTTAATTATTTAAAATTATTACTTAAATCGTGGAGGTTTACGGCACCAAAACTCTGGAACTCATTACCTGACTCAAGCAGAATAGTTCGCACTTTCAAGGCTTTTAAAAACAGTATTAGAACACTAGATCTGTCAGGTCTATTATGATAATATTTTTTATCCGCTTCTCATACAATACAAATTATTATAGTTTTTATATCCATTCATTCAGTACGCCATTGATGTTTTAATTTGTATTAGTTTTAATTATTTAATGTGAAATACCTGTAAACTAGCTGGTGAGTCTAGCTTGCTGGTCTCACAAAAGCTAAGCGTAT
>JAOBBB020294050.1:0-19649 GCA_025331005.2 Zoanthus gigantus | reverse complement strand
CTCACTGGAATGCATACATCAAGTTACAGACAATTCGGCTGATACTGATCCCAGAGAAGCTCTTGCTGCCGCAAAAAACTTAGCCCATGGAATAGCATCTAACAACAGAATTACTTGCAGAAGCAATTTAGTGGTTGGGTATGGGGAGGGTAGAGCTACTCGTGAATTAGATATAGTTTGGTGGCAAAACCTTTACAATACTGCTGCATTGGGGAAAATGTGTATTAGATTATATGTTAGCCGAGTGCAACTTGTTTAGTAAAGGTTAGCCCAGAAGAAAAAAAAACGTTACAGACTAGATATTCTTGTACATTACATCTGAGTGCAAGGCAGATTTTACTCGATAGAAATCAATATTAACCAATATTGATAAAAGATTGCTATTGATGTGATAACAATTAAACTCTGAGAAATATTAGTCATTGACATTGTTGTTATTTGAAAAAATAATTATAAACAGTCAATTGATTGATTGAACCAGTTTCAACACAGTTTATCAGCATGATTTATGTATAAACAACGGCTGGCCCAGTTTGCTAAGATGAATATTGTTCCGGTTATTTCATGAAGCAAGCCAGCCCTGCCCAGAGCTGAATTTAGCATCAACGGTTTTGGTTATAAATTTTTTTTTGAAAATGGGTGTTGTTTGAAAAAAGCATTTTTTTAGTTGTTTGTGGGATTTTGTTTGTGCTTTTAGGGGAAAAAGACAATTTGCAGGTGAGCAGCTTTTTTTCTGGTTTCGGTAATAACTTCATTACATCAACCATTT
Source organism: Zoanthus gigantus (assembly GCA_025331005.2). Taxonomy (NCBI): domain Eukaryota; kingdom Metazoa; phylum Cnidaria; class Anthozoa; order Zoantharia; family Zoanthidae; genus Zoanthus; species Zoanthus gigantus. The sequence goes on along the minus strand of JAOBBB020294050.1, from coordinate 18,880 downwards.
TAATATGAAATTCCCAAGTCCAGTTGTTTTCCACACTTTGAATATAATTATAGAAGAGTGAATAAAGTGGGGTCTCCAAAGTAATCATTTGTTTCTTCTAACAACTTGTCAGTGTAAGAACCTTGGATGTTTTGTTTTACAAATATGCACTCAAATTGGTTGAGGGAATTTATTTTAATGTAAAAGGACTTAGTTATTAATTTTTCTGACCAGGAAACGTTAACTACATCAGCAGGATTGTTAAGATAACAATTAAATTTACAGTACAATAATAGAAACAATTTTACTAAAATTTTAGCTTCATACTTATTATATTAATGTTTAAGCACATTTGTGGTCAAGTAATTATTATGATCAGGGTGACTTTTATTCTGTAAGTTGTTTAGAAAGGATAGAAAACTGCCTAGTATGTTCACATAATTATGCTAATGTCTGCAATTCAATCCAGGCGCCAAGCAATTCAGTGGTTCTCTACCATCCTCGATTTGTAGGTATCACCTCTTTAGTGAAATAACATAGTATACAATATTAAGTAACCATTTGGGAAAATGAGAACTAAGGTGAAAGATAGAAACTCTAGTTTAAAGTTTTTTCTATTTTGCTCGCTTAACTTGCTTAACTTGTTTCAACTGTCCTCAAAGGCTTGATAAGCAGTCTAGTCATTATGGGACTATAGGGTTGATCCAGTGGCAAATGAACCGTCATCCTAGTGCCCAGGTATTATCTACCGAGAAGAAGCACAAACTTGGTTAATGCAACAGCCAATTAACTGTTAGCAGGTATCTACTTCCCATAATAATTACAGGCTTTGTTCCGATAGCAAATTAAATGCAACTGTCAGGTATCTGCTACCATGATAGTATACAGGATTGGTTAATGCAACAGCAAATTAAATGTAACTATCGGGTACTACCAATGAAAGTACAGGCTTGGTTAATGTAAAAGCAAATTAACTGTTACTATCAGGTATCTGCTTACCATGATAGTACAGGCTTGGTTAGTGTAACAGCAAATTAAGCGTAACTATTTGGTATCTTCTACCCATGATTGCACAGTCTTGGTTAATGTGATGGCAAATTAACTGTAACTATCAGGTATCTTCTACCCAGGATAGCACAGGCTTGGTTAATGTGATGGCAAAACTGAGAATGCTCTTTGTCCGGACTCTTTCCTTTGACCTTTCTTGAAAAAGTACTTTTTCTACCTTATTACCCACTCTTAGTATAGGTCTAAGGGTCAAAGAGCCACTCAAGCGCCTCCACCACCTCAAGGTGTCAGTCTCGCCAGAGAGGAAAAATTTTGTTGTGACTATCGGGTATATGCTACCCATGATAAAACAGGGCTTGGTTAGTGTAACAGCAAATTAACTGTAACTATTAGGTATGTGCTACCCATGACAGTAGAGGCTTGGTTAAAGCGATGGCAAATTAACTGTAACTATCAGGTATCTGCTACCCAAGATAGTACAGGCTTGGTTAATGTAACAGCAGATTTACTGTAACTATCAGGTATCTGCTAACCATGATAGTACAGGCTTGGTTAATGTAACTGAAAATTCACTGTAACTATCAGGTATCTGCTACCCATAAGAGCACAGTATTCCATTCAGGAACTCTGGAACCTTTAATGCATAATATCCACCCCCAGCTGAGAATCTGCAGCATAAGATCTTTTCTGTGCTTATCCATGTTGCAATATCTCCATTTGATATTATCAACAGTTGCAGGCCTATTTCTGATGAAGTCTCTGGCAGCCATGATAACTCCTATTCCACTGCTACCCACTCCAATCATCTTTTCATTAATGGGTGCTTGCGATGGCATTCAAAAATTTCGATTGCAGGGATGGATGGTGGGGGAACAATTCAAGAAGAAGGCTCAATGCATTTTTAACACAGGGAAGTGCACTTGAAGGCACCACAGAAGTTAGCCCATCATCAAAACATAAAACCTCACCAGCAAAATTGACGTAGATAAGTCTCCAATGGTTTACCATGAAGACTGGAACTAGTAGTTGCTGCAAGTTGTTAAACAAAGTTAGCTGTGACCACCTTGTTTTCAACTGCCTAAGTTTGAAAGCTTTGTCATTAACCTGCATCCACTGGAAAAACTCTGTTGGAAAGTATAGTATGTCTTCTCTTCCCTGTATGGTGCTTTCCTCAATGAATTTGCTAATACACACATCAGTGACAAAGTTATCTATGTACCTTTCTTCTGCAAGATCACAAAAAGAAATGACATCAATAGACTTGCGATCACACCTTAGGATTGTGCTAGAGGTTCGTCGGTTCCAGAGAACTTCTATCAGAACTGTGAGTTCTGATGTGCAATTGAGTCCTGAAAGCCACCTAGCTTTTGCAGCTACCTTACATTTTGTTTCAGGAATTTCACAGAATCTTCGAAGAGTTCTTAAGCCTTGTTCAGAAAACTGGCCAACACCAACACCACAAGTACCAACACCGGATGAGTAATTTCCCTTTGCTCTCTCTTCAATCAGTAGATTCTGCTTTTAAAACAACTGTTTCACATGGGCGTTCCACCAGAGTGAAAGGATCTATGAATGTTGGATTATTGTATGCTATTTGAGCATGCAAAGAGGCAAGGGAGCTAATAATCAAACATACTGAAGGGATTAACGCATCCAGAGCAGTTACTTTAGCTCTCGTTGAAGCTATGGATATAGGGCAGAAGCAAGCTTGGTTAAGTGCTGTCTTGCCTTGTTATTTCTATGACTACTTGTTTGCCCAGCTTCATCTTTCTCGTTCTGAATGACAACTGGATCACTGCTAGTACACTCTGTCTTTATGGATGCTGACTTCAAACGATCATCAGAACAGATTGCTTTGGCACGTCTTGGTACAGGGGCAGGTTGTGTATCAGCAAAGTACAGCGGTTTGGGAACATGCTTCTGCTTTGACTTTTTTGATACTGTTTCCTTTTCAGAAAACTCTGGTTGTTGCTTGAAGTATTCACTCTCCCACTGATTGTGGTTATACTCCAAAAGAGCAGACATGATACGCTCATCAACACTTATGCCTTTTTCTTTATCGTATACATAAACGAAGAAGTCGCCCCCAAAAATTTTATTGAACAAGTTGTCAACTGATAATATCCCATTCTGATGTTCTTTTGTCCACATCCTCATGTCAATTGCTTTCCATCCACAACCACGGAAACTAACAAACAAATGTTTTCACTTAATGATTGCCCTTGTTCCAGTATGCACTGAATTCCAGAAATAATTTGTCGTAATATTCATTATAGTTTACATGTATATCCCTATCAGTGTGACTGGCATTTTATCAAAGTTGGAAACCCAGAGACCACAAATAATATATTAATGGACCTATTTTAAAATGTGCATTAATAATAATTTTGTAGTCATAAGTATATTATCTCTAGTATTACTATATTTCCTTGAATTACAGCTGATCCTGATGAATCACTCCTACATGTATAATTACTCCTTTTAGGGAAACTATTTTAAATAATCACTTTGTTCAAACAATTACCTTCCCCTCCTAATTCTTAACCTCCATAAATAATCAGGATTCTCAGTAGAAGCCGGCAATCGGCGGAATTCTACCTGCTGTGTGGACGAAGGTAGCCACCTGTAGTGGCTGTAAAGTCTCTCTTTGACTTAAAAAATGTGCTTGTAAAAATAAATTATATGGCTTATTCAAAACAAATTTTTGCATCGGTTTTCTGGTCAGCAAAGATGAATGAAATTTGATATTGGAACCATTTCTCAGCACACATGTAATTATAATTGAAAAAATGTAGCTCCCTGTTGATACATTTTGGCCGCCTGATGAAATTTGTACTGAGAACCCTGCATAATGGTAAAACATGGAGGATGTCAAGGAGTTGAATAGGATAGAACTCAATAAAACTGCTAGGAGTGTTCATTATAGACAATGAATAAAAAAGCAAGCATAATTTTAAATAGTACGCTGATTAAAAATAGGTGCCAATTTCCTAAAAAGTCATCAAAAGAACAAACTCCAATCAGCAATATTTGAAAATAATCACCTTCCTTGAATATTTCTCCCCTTTAAATAATTTGCCCCTTTTTAAAAGCAATGAAAATAATAATTGTCTGGCAATTATGCAAGGAAATATTAGTACACTCACCAAATATTATGGAATTCTTGGCTTCACGAAAAGAATAACGGAGTGACAACAGCATTGTTGCAAACCAGTGTGTTGAAATTTGATCCACTGTAATGTAACGAAATGTATCAACTAACATAGCATTTTGTGTATAGTCCACCATGAGTACATTGTGTTGTTTAGTAATGAGACGTCTAGGGCCAACATGCCATTACATATAGTCCTGCAACTATATTTATAGGTTTCTTGTAACAGTGGTTTCAGTGGAGATCTAATATGTGTTACATTACATTACATTACATACTTTATTACCTCTCCCCGCAAGGGGTATTTTCAGAGACAATGACAATAAAACTTACGCTTTGTAATAAGAAGTTTAAAATACTTCTGCAATCTACAATAAAACAAAATTTACAAACTTGGGTTAAAAACTAAAATAATTAATCTAAAAACTTATTTAAAAGTGATTTCTTCAAATTACGTTTAAAATTATTTGTTGAACTAGGTTGTTTTAATTTTGTGTCCAGGTCATTCCAGAGTTTCACGCAACGATATTGAAATGTCCTCTGGCCGGTTGCCAGTTTAAACCGGGGTATTTGGAGCTTTTCCTGATTTCTCGTTCTTCTGTTTGTTATGTCATAACGACTTTTGAATTTATCTGCCAGGTATTTCGGTGCGCGGCCAGACATACACTTATACGCCATAACTCCGTTTCTGTATTCTAACTCGGTGGCTATCGGCAGCCAGCGGAGTTCCTTCAGCTGTCCCGAAATATGATCGAATTTTCGCTTGCCACTGACTATCCGGCACGCAAAGTTTTGGATAGCCTGGAGTTCGCCCGAAAGGACATCACATTGATGTGACGTATGTTTCTGAAGTGTATTTCACTACACAACGAGATCCCGGCATTTAGAATCGTGAAAGTTAGATAAACTTCAGCGCAAACGATACTGCTGCACACTCTGCTAGGGAAATTAGCCATGTGTTTGCATACATGTTGACTTGAGAAACGTACGTCACTTCCTGTGTTTTGACATAGTTTAGGTAACCAGGTCGCAAGAACATGGCGGTTCAATGGCGGACGATATTTATTATCGAAAAACTCAACAAAATCACAGCCATATCGATAAATAAAACCCAAATGTATTAGTAAAATATTTTCACGAGGCTTATTACTTGAAAAATTAGGTATAGTGGTACTTTAAAGAGCTATTAATTAAAGTTTAGTATCAACGTTGTAAGTAGTGTAAAGAGCTGTTAAGCGTTAGCCTGGTCTCACCCAATTACAAGATGATAAGTGATTTAGTCAGCTCAAGTTTCAGATTTATGATCATCGTCATGGTAAATGGTATATAAAGAGCCGGCGATTTAAGCATTACCCTGAACTGACCCAGTTACAAGATGGCACGTGATTTTGTCAGCTCAAGTTTCAAATTTATGATCATCGTCATCGTAAATAGTATAAAGAGCCGGCAATTTAAGCATTACCCTAAACTGACCCAGTTACAAGATGGCACGTGATTGAAATTTATTATCATCGTCGTGTTAAAAAGTGTAAAGAGCTGAAACAAGTCCAAATATGAAAATCAAAACTGAATTTAAAAGATGGAATTGGAAGCGTATTCGGAAAACGTTTAAATAGTAAGAAATGCCAAGAGTAATCGAAACGGTTTGTTTTAAAATTCCTTGCTATTGTTTTCCAAACTTCTGACCATATCTGGATGGTCGCTTTGAACTTTTGTTTTGCACTGGCGAAAATTTGTACTTTTGTACAGTTGTTGTATAGTGATTCCACCTTGTTTTTCAATCTTGTGTGAATGTTAGCCATGTTCACCTTTTGAGAGAAAAAACAAAGTATAGCTCAGTTTTGCAGGCCCGAAGGAAGCAGTGGGTTGGGTGGGGTTCGGCCCCAGATAATTTTCTTTATACTGAAAATTAAAAAGAAATCAAAGCGTTTCGTGATACTAAAGGCAAGGAGAAATCGAAAAAAACATTCTGAGTCCCAGATGGGATTTATACCCATGACTCTCCATGATCTAGTCGGATGCTCTAACCATTGAGCTACTGGAGACTCTGTGGTGAACAAGGGTCAAATTTCTGGGTATCTACTGGAACCGCATCGCCCGGTTACACAGCCATGTATTGACTCGTTAACAGCATCGTACTATCACACTAAGGCATATCAAGACGCAGCCAACCATGCAACCTCAAAAGTAAGTATATTAAAGACGAGACAATAATAACATAGTATTAAAGGCAAAGCGAACTCGGAAAAAATTCTGAGTTCCAAAACATCTTGCTCCATTAAATTCAAAGAGACATTTCTTATCTCTATGCTACTATGTACAATCCTTTAATTCTACTTACTAATGAGTTTGGTTTCCCCTCGTTTTTACTGACTAAAAATTGTAATCAGTTTTTTGTTTCGAACGAATTTTAGTCACCTTAGAGAAAATGGCCGCCGTTTGCACTAGTATGACTAATGCATATGAAACATAACAGTCCCATGTTATAGAAGAAATGTTCGTATTCTCAGAAGAAAATAATTCTGAGTCCCTAACGGGAATCGAACCCATGACCTTCTGATTACCGGTCAGACGCTCTAGCCCACTGAGCTACAGGAACTCAAGTAGGGAACGGGTCACTTAACTTGGTTCTTATAGATAGATTAGGGACTCAGAAGTTCTTTTTTTCTTCTGAGAAAAAGAAGCTTGTGTCAACACGAACATTTCTTCTGTAGTTATTTCCAAGCTGAAGATATTTATACAACTACTACTCCGATGTTATGGTAAGTTATATTGTATGATTATATGACTTTATTTAAGAACATTCTGATTACCTTAAAGTGTGGTTTCCCTTGCATTTTAGTTCCCAAAACACGACAGCTGGGATTTGTAACACAACAGGACAACAAATTGCACCTTCCGAAAAATTACAAGCGAAATGCTTATCCCCAGCATATACCAACGGAATGCGTGATCAGAATATTATGCAAGATTCGTGGAGAACTCTTCCCAGCAAAAGTGTAGACAGGTTAGTAAATTGTTTAGATACGTTTGCAAAAAAAAAAAAAATACTAAAAAATTCTATTGTTAGTAATTTTCTGAATTTTGATTGGTTAAGGTACAGTCTATAGAAATGTCTTGTCGAAGAAGGCTTTGAGCATTAGGCAGCTTGTCTCAGTGGTCAACATGACTGGATTTGTATTGGTTTGTCCCAGTCTTAAATCTCTTTCTGACCACTGGATTTGTTGTGGATGATCCATGTTTCTCATGTGTCGTATGTGTGTCAAGCTCAAGAGACAAAAGATTTAAATCTATTCTAAAATCTGAGTTTAAACATAATTGATATTATTATTATTACTGTCATTATTATTATTATTATTATTATTATTATTATTATTATTATTATTATTATTATTATTATTGGATGATTGTTTTAAAATCATCGATCTCACAACAACATCTTACAACCTCACAGTCAAAGAATCACTGCACATCCTCTTTTGGAATAGCCCACACTCAATACTCAAGTCAACACTTCAACATTAAGCTTTCATTCTAATAGGCCTCTCTTTATTTCAAGTTTATTATTAACGTATTACTAATTACTTTGCTTAGCCAGTCTTATATTATGCATAATTTTTGCACTTGCATTAACACTGAGGAAGGCAGAAGCATGTCTGTTAAATCGAAATCGAAATTGAAATGTGTTGTCTCTTTCTTAAAAGTTATTGTTATTGTTATCGTTATTATTATTATTATTGTTGTTGTTATTGTTGTTATTATTATAAGAGATATATGTTATATAAATATTAGTTAAATCCATTGGGAATGAATTAATCATGCGTGAAAAGAAGCCTGCAATAGTTAGCCAACGCAATGTTGTTTACCAGTTTAAATGTGGGTTGTGTACTTCAAGCTATATTGGCTATACTTGGTGACACCTTCATACACGCATCTATGAACATAAGCTACAATCAAGTTCCATCAGTAGACACCTCCATGAAGATCATGGTCTTTCTTCTTTATCTTCGGCCGTCCAAGAATTGAACTTTAAATTTCTAAAGCATTGTAATAATAAATTTGACTGTTTAATCTTCAAAATGCTCTATATGAAGCACTTACAACCAGATCCCAATATTCAGAGTGACTCTAGCAAAGCAAAGCTATTTACATAGTTTTCATTTCATTTTTTCTTGTTTCTTTGTTTAGCGTTGTCACTGTTTTGCATAGTTTTGTCCTGTTGTTTTCCATTGTTCCTTTGTTTAAGTCCGTTATTGTATTACTCTCATGGAATGTTTTAAACGTAGTTTACTAATTTTCACATTTATAGTAAAATGTACATAAATGTTAGTTAGCTAGAAAAATCAAGCCGCTATTTCTTGCCTTATACATTCTACAATATTACTTTAGGTTTTTACTCTATCAACATTCAAAATTTTTTTGTAGATTGTCGTTTTTTTGCAATCCATTACTACTATTGTAGCAAAATAAATATGAATAAATTATTGGTAAACATAACCGTTTAGTGTTGTTCATTGTTACCGATGGTTTCTATCTTCTCGCCTCAGGTCCCAGTCAGAGAGTACGATATCACAGGCTGTCAGTGCCGAGCTGGATGCAGTGTATCGCCTGCATTGTAGAGAATACGAGCTGCAGCTGCAGCTGCAACAACAGCAGTTGGAGCTGCAGAGACAGCAATTGCAGCTTCAACAACAGCTTCAACAGTTTGAGTTGTTTCAACACCAGAACAAACCTCCACCTGATAGAGGCACTGCGAAGATACAGGTGAGTGTTGCACAACCTCGTTCTCATGGTCAGACCCTGGGAACGAGGTAAGAGGTTGAGTGTTACATACAAAATGCACATGCCTTTACAAGTTAAGTGGCCCATGGAGCCGGTGCTTATCTCCGGTTTCTGTAGTGTTAAGCGGATGAGAGTCTTTGACTCCCCCTGGACGGGACACTAATCCATCGCAGGTTAGCTCCCAGCGACTTCATGGGGAGGAAAACTTAAATCAGTTTTGGCAGAAAAGAAGGTAAGAGGTCTCACAAACGTTCAGATGTCAGCCAAACCGGGTCCGATCGATCCCGAGATTTTGTGGCTGGAAGGCAGAAGATATCTTACCAACTGGAAGGAGGGTGTTTAATAATTTGCTCTTGCTTTTATTATTGTTATATTATTATAAGAGATTGTTGATAAGAAAAGATTTTAGTTAACTGAAAAAATCAAGCCTCTATTTGTAGCTTTATATATCCAGCATGTGTTGAAGGATTCTTGCTGTTCCAAGTAAACACTGTTGTCATTATTGTTATTACAAACTCATATGACGTGAAAAAGCGGGAAAAGAAACACTGTATATAATTATTAAAACGCTTACTTAAGTTCTCATTATGCCGCCATAGAAATGAATGAGGTAGCTCAGAGAACTAAAATTCCAGATAGAGCTCGAAAGTATCAATATATACTGAAGAACTGTTGTAAGTTAATTTTTTTTTTTTTTTTTGTGAGTAGGATGTAGCAGCGCCTTCTTTCGGGGATCTTCCTTTGCCTGGACAAGTGCCCAGACCTTCCTCAAAGACACAGCAAATCGCACCAACTTTATCCCTGGTACCAACTCCTGACGGTAAGACACATTACCGTCTTGGTGGCCATTATTTGGACTTGCTTGTTGACAGACGCTGTCAATCATTTTCTGTTGAGAATAAACAAATAATTCAGATAACCAGCTATTACATTCATAAACACTTTAGATAGCAACGAAAAAGACATGTATTTGATGTTAAAAGTAATTGTATCATAAACAAGTAGTACCAGAATTGTTTTACCTCATTATGTTTTGCAGTAACTACTGTCAATTGTTTTGTTTCGTTTTGTTTTGTTTTTGTCAAGAGGGAATCTAATTCAAAATTAAAAAAGAAAGTGCAGTCGCCCATTACACCTGACATCTTAACTTGTTTACCGTTTGTTTTGTTATTACCGGTAGCTCAAGAAGTGACGGAAGGGACATTTTCCCAAGGGCCTACAAAACAAATCGGAGATACCAGTCACACAACCCCGCAACTGCTTAGCGACCATAACACTAGAGTATGTTCCGTGGAGTATTACGAAAACACTGGAAAAACAGCAAATCTTTATCAAAGGTGAGTGAAAATCGTGTATTTAAGCTGGCAGAATGAAACTTTCCGTAATTTTGTGATCTCTTGGTTAGTTTTTTACAATTTAAGTTATAGTGATATTTACTGTGGCCCACAAATGCCACAGCGAATTGTTTAGAGTATAGCAACTTGTTGCAATTTTGGATGCCTGTAGAACATTGTGAGAGAAGTTGTTTTGATTCGTAATAGCGGTTTTTGCAAATATCCAGACATTCTTTACTGATGACTTTCTATGATGGTTGTATTTTGGGGATTTAGAGAAAGAAGATTGAAGAAAGAAGCGGTATGGTTTAGAACGTTTTTTTAAATTCACCTTTTATTGATTTATTTATTTAAGTTAATAACCAATAGAGAAAGTGAAAGAGAGAGAAAGAATTTGGGAGTTGAAATAAGTAAGATTATGTAACAACAAGAATGGAATGCTGCGTCGGTGTTTCTACAGAAACAGTTTTACAAGTAGTAAAATTTTACACCGTAGTGAAAAAGAATTTTTAAAAAACTGACGTTTCGGACTGTAGTCCTTCGGCATTCACTCCGACGAAGGACTACAGTCCGAAACATCAGTTTTTTAAAATCCTTTTTCACTACGGTGTAAAACTTAACTACTTGTAAAACGGTTTCTGTAGAAACACCGACGCAACATTGCATTTATGACATTTGTTCCTCACTCCGAATTTCACCTCGTCATTCACTCTGTCGTAGGACTGCAGTCCCAAACGTCAGTTTTTTAAAATTCTTTTTCACTACGGTATAGAATTTAACTACTAGTAAAACTGTTTATGTAACAACAAAACTCTGATAATAATGGTTTATTTAGTATTCTAAGTTAAAACTTGGCTCTTCTAAGTTAAATATATTGCTACATATCAAAGCTCAATGTAGAGTAAGTATAATATTGGTTGCTGTGGTTTATTGTACTAAGAACGAGTAAAGGCTACATTGGAGCATCTTGTTGTTGAATATAACGATATCTGCTTTTTTCTAGGCATGATGAAGACAGCAAGGAGAATGTGAACACAATAGAGCACCAAAACAATCCCTCACGCAACTTGCACTATATCTCGGACCGTTCTCGACCTGATAAAAGACAAAGTATTATTGGTATTCCTTTAGGCAGCATGACTTCACAGATGCCAGAGTTGATAGAGGAAACTATTCTAGATAGCAGAAACTCCAGTAGGAACGTTGCGCCACCTTTTGGAACTTCATACTGCAATAGTCAGGCATCTCTTAAAGATTTAGCAGAAGAATCAACCAGGTGCCAAAGTCAATCTACAGTAGTATTACCTGGCAATGAAAGTACACAGGCTCACATGGTAACTACTGCTGAACAAGCAGCTCACTTCAGAACAGGACAGGCCCAAAGGGGTATTGAAAGTACGCAGGCTCGCATTGCAACAGCTGCTGACCAAGCTGTCTACTTTAACAAGGGACTCTACCAAAGGAGTCAAAGTCGATCTTCAGTTGTTTCAACAGGCTACGAAAATGACCAGGCACACATGGTAACAACTGCTGATCAAGCAGCTCTCTTTGCCACTGGACAAGCCGGAAGGATCCAGTATCGACTGTCAGATTCTTCATCAGGCTATGAAAAGGGTCACATGAAAACAGCCACGCACCCACCAGGACAGTTTACCACAAAACTAGACGACAGGAATCAGAGTAGATCTTCAACTGTTTTATCTGACTGCAAAGGTGTCCAGGTTGATCTTGCAACATTGGCTGACCAATCAGCTCTCTATGCTGCAAGACAAGGTGATAGTGCAAGGGCTGACAGCAGAATGTCTGTCCGTTCTACAAGTACTTTGCAAGAGCGTGATATCAAACGTGGCTACTCGCTTTATCAAGAGCCTGAAGTTGCTGTTAGTGGAAATACATTAGATCGCCAGAGGACTACAACCTCAGTCAGTGCTAGCTTCTCACAAGAAGCTGATCCACAAAAATACCCTTTTTGCAATGCAACGCGCGTTACCCCAAATATTACTGATCCCTCAGGGGAAAACCAAGAAGTGCAGAGATTACAAATGCAGGCAATGGATTCGTTTAGAGCTCCTAGAGATATGCTCCCAGAAAACCGGCATTTATTGCATCCCATTTCATCGAGTAATGAGAATTTAGGTACAATACAAGCAGAGCAACAGAATCGTTGTCAAAAGTTTGCAACTTTCTCTGAAAGTGATTCATCATTTTGTACAAAGTAAGTCTTCTGTTAGATTCTATTTCTCCTGCTTGTGTTAATTCTCGTCCTCTTAAAAATTCAAGCAATATAAAGCTATTCTTTTTTTTTTCTGGTAAACGCTTTGTATATTCCATAACCCTGTGTGTACACAGGCCTCTTCGAAAGTAGTTTAAACCTTTCATGTACTTAAATCATTGTGAATGCGTGATGCTTGTGGGGTGTGGCTAAAAAAGACTTGTTTCTTGCTAACATGAAGTCTGTACTTTATGGTTATCATTTAAGTGACATCCCATAAGCATTACACTTTCACTTTTACCTTTATCTTCTGTTGGAAACTGAACCTCTCTTAGTTATGTTATGCTGACGAGGCCTAAAAAGGACGTAGTAGCTGTCCTTGGCTTCTAACATTCAGGCTCGCTTTTAATTATTAATATTTTACTGTAGACTTAAGGAGTAAAGCCCCTTAGAGAGCATTTTAGTGGCTTCAAGTAAGCTACTAGCATACATGTGCTATCAATACTTGAACGTTAAATCACATATAATTTTGTAGAAGCCTTCATATGGACCCTGAAAATTCTGAAATTTTCTCGACTTGTTATAAACCATGGGAATCCCAAAAACTCACTGGAAACTTTAAAAGTGTTCTGAATCTAACCCTGGATAATTGGGAATACTATTTTAAAAACAGCCGCGAAATAGTTGTTCTATAGTCATTCTTGTTGTATTTGAAAAAAGATTTTCAGTTAATTCTTTTAGAAAATATACGGTTGTTCGACCAAACACGCACAAAGTCTGTCATTACCCTAAACATACTGGATAAAAATAACTTTTTTGTGCCGTCATTTGATGATAAACCATTCACCAACATGAGTCGAGGGACTTCAGTACTATCGATTTAAATAACTCGTATAACTTTTCAAAAAATTGTAACAGTTATTGAAGCAATTTGTTCTGAAAAGTCCATGAAAACCCATTCAGACACCAAGGGAAAGTCCATGAAAACCCATTCAGACACCAAAGGAAAGTCTAGATTTTTTTAATTCTGAAAGAATAGAGCTCATGCACACAATTTCTAGAGGGAAAAAGAGAAGAGACAATGGCAATTTACAAAATTCTTTTTGTTGAGGCCGGTATGATATCACGTCATGTACTATTTTGTACAATTTGTGGACTGGTTATAAATACTGCATTGTTTTATCAAAGATGGGCGGGCATGGTTGGTGCAGTTGGTAAGATCTCTGCGTTCCGACTGCAAGGTCCCCAATTTGACTCCAGCTCTGCCGAGATTTGAATATTTGTGTTACCTTCTTTTCCGCCTAAGCTAACTCAGCTTTCCATCTTTCCGGGGTAGGTAAATGAGTACCTGCGATGGATTAGTGTCCCGTCCAGGGGGAGTCAAAGACTCTCAACCGCTTAACACTACAGAAACCGGAGATAAGCGCCGGCTACATGGGCCACCTGGCTCGTAAAGGATTTAGCTTTAGCTTTATCAAAGCCGTATTTTTATGATCGTAAGGTCCCCGTCAGGAACAGCTATAGTAGCTATTTATCGGACTTGGTATTTTTAGAATAAACTGCATTTTTATTTGTTTATTTGCTTGTTTATATATCTGATTAGTTTGTCACGAAAAACATTTTACTTTTTGAACATTTGCTGCAGTTTACATTCAGTAAAAAGGAGCTAACTTTTCTCTGTTCATATTTCTAGCGGGACAAACCGGGATAGCAATTATCCCCCTAGTCTTGTAAACATAGTTCAGGAGCTTGAACAAAGCAGGGATTATCCTGAGTTTGGACAACATGATTACCGTGACATTAGACCATCATCAGCCATACATGGACATAATGAACATCTCACCGGACAACACCATGTTGAGAACTATTTGAATAATGGACAGCGCCATTTAGCATCTAATTTAACGAACACTGAAGTAAGAGGGAACTCGATACCCTTGTCAGTTAAGCTTCACGAAAAGGAGCATGGTTCGGGTTTGAGTTTACAGCGTGAAAACAATCAAAGAAGAGACGAAAGACTTTGGCCAAATACTCTACCTCCAGGCTTAGGAGACGGCAGTATTCCATCCATACATTGTCCAGTTCGTCATCCAACCGCAGACAGGACCTTTGGAGTTGTGGGAACGGATGACTCAGGCTACTCTCAAGAATCGTACCGCGATAGAAGTCCGCTGAACAGTAACCGGGAAGCTTTGGATCCCGAACAAGAAGAAGCCGTCGTTCTGAACGAGATCTTCTTTGCCAGCTATCGAAGAAGATGACTGTTTGTAACTATAAGGGTTTGAGAACTGCATTAATATTGATATAAAGTACTAAGTACTAACGTAGATTGTTTCGTCACCAAGGAACTCAGATCGTTTCCAAATCCCCATCAAACGTATTTTCTCTGTGTCTGCTCGTGGGGTAAAGAGAAGAATAAAAAACAGAACTCCCGAATTCGTTCCGGCTACCGCACGTTCATTGATTTATGATGGTTATAATCATCGCTGTAGTGGGGTAAGGCGACTCAACATTGAGTGTCGCCATATTTTCTCCTATCCGTGAGCGTGTTTCTGTTAAAATTTTTGAGGTAATTTGTAGGCTAAATCGCCATGAAATAATAATTTTAACGTCTATTTACGTTCCCAAATGTTTTGGTAACGAAACGACCTATAATCCCAACCTACATCAACCCATCCATCGGTTTTCCTTCTAAATAAAAAAGCGCCTGATACTTTTGTGTGACAAAGACCTGGCTAATGTACGTTTTACCTTTTTTAAATCAGAGTTTTTAAGATAGAGGGATCTCTATTAACTCTTGTCATATAAATTAGCCACTGACACTACTAGTTTAGCCCATGAAACCACTACACAAATATAAATTTACTGCACAACATAAAACTCAAAACACTAACGTAAAATCTAAAACACTAACGCAAAAAAACACACACACAACACATCACAAAAACCACAACACAGACGCAAACTTTGCCTGGTTAAATTGCCTCAGTTAAGAAAAGATGGACGTTTTGAAATGTAAAATTTGCGGTTTTAGCATTGCGGTAAATTGCAGTCACAAACTTAAAACTGCAATCAAGTATTATTTTAAAAGTGACTTGAGTACAAATCATTTTTTAAATCTGCGATAATTTCACAGTATACATATGATTTGAAAAACAGTCTTAATCCTGTTCAGACTGGGCTTTTTAGTGTCCCTCAGACTGGAGGGGGGGAGAGGTTCAAAGAACACCCACCAATAACTTTTTTGCCATTAAAACTATTGAGGGTAAATATTTACTATACATAGTTCACCAGCAGCTTGTTTAGTTTCCACGTCGTAGATAGTGCCATGTCATATGATGTCATAATTACATCATGCATTATTGCGACGATCAAGTATTATTTTAAAGGAGATTGATGAGTACAAAACCTTTTTGTAAAGCTACGATAGTTTTACACTATACGTAAGAACTCTGAAAAACAGTCTTAATCCTATTCAGGCTGGGCTTTTTGGTGTCACTTAGACTGGGGGGAGGGGGTTCAAATAACCCCCACCAATAACTTTTTTGCCATTAAAACTATTGAGGGTAAATATTTACTATACATAGTTCATCAGCAGCTTGTTTAGTTTCCATGTTGTAGATAGTGCCATGTCATATGATGTCATAATTACATCATTATTGCGACGATTAATTTTCAACTAGGAGCAGATGAATAACGAGGGGGGAGAGGGGAGGGGGGAGAAGAACAATAGTAAATACAATAACTGCACGTAGGAATGCATCAGGCTGAGCACTTGCATGGAGTTGTCGCTACAAATACAACTTGAAACGACCTCGTTTCTTAAGCTCTCTAAACTAGTAACTAGGGCTCCACTGTCTCATGAAATCAAAGTATTTTGGGAAAGAGAACCGCCAGCCATAAGAAAATTGCACAAACTGGGATAGTGTTAAGCTTGAGGCTGCAAGCAATAACATAGTTAGTATGCGCTCTCCTTTGCCAAACGTAAAAACAAACAGAAATTGTCATTTCCAGTTTTTTTAATGATCAAGTAAGATTATAAAATAATTTGGATAGTACGTGCGCTTTGATTGGACTACGAATGAGTTTTCATAGCGCTATGAAACACGAAAATGACGTGAGCAATATGGTTGGCTGTCTTCAAGTTGTGAGAATTTACAGTACGCTTTTCGTATATCGTCTTTCTCTTTGTTAAGACTGAAAATAATAATTTTATAAAAGAAATAAAACATGTTGTCCGTGCCTCCATAGCCTGTTGAAAACCTCGGCAAAGTTTGTGGGAATTGCTCTCGAATTTTCCTAAACATTCGCCTCGGTTTTCACCAAGCTATGAAGGCACGGACATGTTTTATTTCTTAAATGACAATATGGTTTCTATATTTTGACCTATATTAAAAAATATAATTTATTTTTTATAAACATTAGTGAATGTAATTTGTAAAGCTTACGATTAGGATTACGGTCTTTCTTTGGAATGAATAGGAGATAAAGTTTCACTCCGACGAAGGACTACTGTCTAAAACGTCACTTTTAATAAATCTTTTCAGTTTTAAGATCGAAAACATTTAGTTTTTAATTATTACATCTATACAAATATTTTATCCAAAGTTATATATAAAATTTTAACTGGGCGGAATTACGACCAAAGGAATAATTCTTTTCACTACGTTGTTTAAATTTATCATGTTATTTCTATACACAGCATCTATTCAATTTATATTAAGTAAAGGTCCCTGTAAGAACTAGCCTAGGCAACCTCCCGGCATTGTTCTGCGGCATTTCACTTTTCCCACACCATAACGTTTAAATTTTCATACTGAGAATACATCAACCTATGTACAACATAGTTTAAAGTAAAAAGCAGTAAAACTTTATTTTAAAGCAATGTTTTTTGTGCTATAATATTTTAGCCACTCATAGAAATCCAAATCAAAGGCAAAGAAAACCTTTTCAATTTCAATGTTCCCCATATGGAATTTTTCTTAAATTTAAAAAGAGAAATGTTTCAACTAGAAAGGCTTGAATGAGTGAACTAGAAATAAATTCATTGGCTTGCATATGAAGATATGGTCTATTCTTAGCCAAGTTTAGCCAATCAGATCAATGGTTTAACAATATCGCAATTGGTACCTTTCTGCATTCCACTGTCGTTGACCTGCCTAGTTCTTACTCGGACCGTTACTTAAAAACCATTTCACAATTAGTTGCAAGTGCACGAACGCTTGATAGACAATTAACAATTCTTTTCTCTTCTGCCAAAACTTAGACATTAAGCAATATGGCCAGTAAGTTTATATTTTACTATGTTATCCTCTGTATCGCAATATTTTCGTAGTTCTGTATAAAAGCAATTTACAGAGTTTGTACCCATCAGGATGAGGCGTCTAACGAACTTACTAATCAAGCAAGACAATTCCTTCAGAGCTACGGAAGCTCTTTCATAAGTCAACTGCATTGGCGAGATATGTGGTCAATGGTTGTACAGCGAATCGGAGGCAAGCCATTCGTACACTCAGAAGGGTACCAGCGGTCGCCGTCTAGGGATGAATGGGCAGCCCCGGTGAAGCTGCGTACAACTGTGAGGAGAAAACCGGATAGCTTTCTTCAGTGTGCATATAAAGTTGATAGTGAAGTAAAACATCGCTGGAGAGACTTTTGTATTAAATACGACGGCTATGAAAGCCTTTGCAATTGTAAGTAAACATAGCAGAGCGGTTTGTTTGTTTGTTTGTTCTCGTTCTCATTCTCGTTCTTTCGTTCTTTTTCTCGTTCTCCTTTTTGTTGTTGTTCTTCTTCTAGAGGTTTTGTTTTTGTTTGTATTATTTGAATAAGGGATACTTGAGATTACGGCTATTCTAAGCCTTCTTTTAGTTTATTTGACCACATCTCGCACTTCCCTCAATAGACAAACAATTTGCTGGCACCCGTTGATCAAAAGAAACTATTGTGTATTTTGGCTTAGTTTTGATTTATGCTCCACTTCCAAAAATTACCGAGATTCAACTTCGTTGTTGCAATACTGCTCTTGTTGTTTTCTTCTAGACTAGTGTTGTATTTTGTACGTATGATTTGAATTAGTACCTCAACTTTATAAACCATTAACTTGTTTTCATGTATCTGGATTACACCAGTTTCGAATTCACAGTTGCTGCTGATCTAAATGACTGCAGATTCATTTTATACAGTCTTATCCTCGTTTTGTTGTTATTGAATATTCAAAAAACACTTGCGAGAGCTAGAGAGCGAGAAATCCCGCCTCCAACAATACACTCTTTTTTTTATATAAGAACGTCGAATTTTTCGTTTGAGGCTGAACGTTCTTAAATATTTTCGGGAAATCAGCCTCAAATGTTCTTAAACATGTTCTTAAAATATCTTTACTGATTTTAGACAATATAAATAATACATGTACCG
>JAOBBB020293960.1:0-10776 GCA_025331005.2 Zoanthus gigantus | reverse complement strand
TCTCATCCGCTTAACACTACAGAAACCGGAGATAAACGCCGGCTCCATGGGCCACTAGGCTCGTAAAGGATTTAGCTTTATCTGTCCCCTTTCCCCAAAGTCAAAGAAAGAAAATTACCTGTCTTCATCCTCAAAATAAGGAAACTTGGCTTTGTTCATGTTTTTGGTGATGAAGAAGCCAACAGTCATACGTACTACTTGGGATCGTAAATAAACGTGATTACATATTTCAACAGCAAATTTTAACGGCTGAGGGTCTTAAATAGTCTGCAACAGCGGCTCACATTTCGGAAACATTAAGAAATGCTCTCGATGTAACAGGCAGACTACAACACCGGGATTACAACCCTGCTCTTTTTTACAAGTGCGTGGCTTCTTTTAAGTCCCCCGATAGAGTGTCGAGAGACTGGACCTACAGTTTAACGTCCTTATCGGAGAAGACGCGAAAGTCTAACCATTTTCAGATGTGAGAGCAAAGGTAGCACTTTCTCCTCAATTTTTTTAAGACCCTGAGTGTTGGTCCGGCCATGAATCGAACCCAAGCCTCCCGCGCGATAGACTGGTGCCTTGCCAACTAGGCTAACCAGACGGCGGTTGAGGTAACACGTGATTTCAAATCAGAACGTCTGATTGGTCATTTGTGGAACATGGCAAACTTATTCTCTCCCTGGGATTTTTTCTTTTAGATTTTATAATCTGATTATGACTTAGAAAATAAAACATTTTCTCCCTTCCATCACAGCCTAGTGAACACCAAGGCAAACGTTTGGGAAAATTCGAAAGGCAGTCGGAAGGTTTTCAGCTTCTCGAGAATTATCACAAAGTTTGCCGAGGTTTTCACAAGACTATGAAGGCACCGAGATTTTGTTTCATTTCTTTTTTGAACTTTTAATTTCCCGTATTAATTAAGAGAAAAACAATATACAAAGGGCAACTTGGACACAGCAAATCATTTTGCCTACGTCATTTTTGTGCTTCATTGCACTATGAAAAAACACTGGTTGACCAATCACAACGCATGTTCTATCCAATAAGAATTAAAGAATTCGACCGCGAGAGGACCCTGGGGCCAAGTATGCAAAAATTCAAATATGAAAATAGCGGCTAAAAAGTCAAAAATTGTTAGAAACAGCTTTAAAATTTAGCATACAGTAAAAAGACAAAGACGTTTGACAAATAAAGACACGTTCATGTTTTTTTAATCTAAAGTCGGAACCTTTTGCCCTTACTACAAGCAAATTTACTATTTACTGATTGGCATTGCATCGAGTTGCATAGTTTGTTCTATTGTTCCTTTATTTCATATTCTATTGTTCAACTCCGGTATTATGTTGAACTCTTTACTGAATGGTTTCAACTGCTTTGCTGTAAATTTACATACGGGCTGTGATGATGGTATTTGTTACAGCAACTCGTAGTTCACTTTATTATTATTAGTATTAGTACTATATTGTTATTTATTATTGTTATTTATTATTGTTATTTATTGTTGTTATTTATTATTGTTATTTATGTTATTTATTGTTATGATTATATTTATTTTTATTGCTATAATTATATTACAGTCGTCAAAGCAATATGAACTGATAAACTACAGTGAGCATGGAACTTATGTAGACAACGTGTTGTACTCGTGTGACTTCTCTGACAAACCGAACAGACAAGTGACCTCTACGAAAGATCTTGATCCAAAAAAGGTATCAAAAGAGCGACTTTTGACAGCAGCGCAGGAAAAACAAAACCCAAAAGCCAGAGGAGCGCGGAGGACTGTTGGTTTAGGAGTGCAGAAGATAACAAAGACTTGTAACTGTACAACGAGTAGCTCCAACTTAATTGGAGGCAGCGGGGCAGGCTGGGAAGGCACCGCACTGTTGCATCATGGGAGTTATATAAAAGTCGGCTGTATGCAGTTTATCTTTAGTATAGCGAATCATGCGAACAAAATCCCCCTCGTTTCTAAATCTAGGTCATCGACAATGACATCTGCGACGCCCACCAAAACTGCAACCTCTTCACAGTAGAGTGGCTTCGTACGGTTTTGATTATCTTTACGAATATGCGCAGCATCGTAGGTATTTTTGTATCTTGCATGACTGGCACAGGACATTTTACTGAAATCGCATAAAAACATGAATTTTACATATATGTGTTGAGATAGACGCAGCATGTTTAAATATTATTCTTATATTGTATACTCTCTCAGTGTTTTCCGAGATATGACCTCAAATTTATTTATTTATATGTCCAGCTACTTGTTTCAATTTTCATCTTGTTTATGTCGATGAAAATACTGTCCAAATGTCTTGTGTGTCGTGTAAATATTTTGATAGGGTTTCCCTGTAAAATATATCGAACGTTTACTTCTGAAGAAACGTTTCATTTGTTGGTAGTGACATTTAAAATGTTTGGTTGTTTGTGGTGTTTTGTGTTTCTTTTTCATAGTATAATTATTTCGTCTCTTACTTATTAATATTTTATTGAATTTATACTGAATATTAAAAATTACACGATTTAATATAAACCATTGGTGAAATTGTTCATCTTAGTGTGTTACGATTCATGCTGTCAAATATCGGGATTGTGTAGACTGGTTAATTGTACAACCGGTTGAAACTTCCGTATCCAGGGCATTTCATGCAGGGTGCCTGCGGGTCCTTAAAAAGTCTTAAAAAGTCTTATTTTGGATTTTGAGTTTTTAAGGCCTTGAAAAGGTCTTAAAATTGAGAAAGTTCTTTTTTATGTCTAAAAATGTCGTAAATTTGATTTTAAGTCAAAGATGTTCCTTCCACAGATTTCGTGCACACAGAATGCCTCGAAGAAGCATCGCAAAAGGCACGGAAAAGTGCACGAGCAGTCACTTCAAAACTCGCAATCCTGTTGGGCTGCAGCATTCTAATCTTTCAATAGATCGTGTGAGCAACATTTTAATTTTCACAGGTCTTAAACGTTGAAAGTTTGGGTCTTAAAAAGTCTTTAAAAGGTCTTAAATTTCCTGAGTTGGAACCTGCATGGACCCTGGTGAAGACTGTTATGTCATAGGAAGTATGTTAGGCACTTTGCAGAGAAATTCTTCATAAACAGCAAAATAGGTTAAATTGTTTCTCACTTGACAGAGGAGATCCTATTCTGCACAAAATACCTGAAATGCATTGTGATGAAGTGAGAAGAATGACCTTTATCACACTAAAAGACAAAAAATAATTACGCGACGCGTACATGTGGTAAGCCATGGAGGTTAGGCTATTCTTTCGACTTCTGTCACGTGATTGAATACTGGCCTCTGAGTGGTTGGTCAAACGCGACATCCGATTTCTCGGTAACAGTGTTTTGGTAAGCCGTTGGCTTACCACAAAAAACTAGTCAGGATGGGTTTCTCTTCAGAAGAATTCCTCACCAAATGTAAAAACGTGACGAAGAACTCGTCTAGCGTCGTTGATAAAAGTTCGATTTGGAAGCGTCAGTTTCTAGTTTTATTACAGAAAGGGCCTGTTTCGAGTTATGCGTGAAAACTATTACATATGAACTCGGAATTCGAGTAACCGACGAAAAATTCCGCACCCCAGGCTTTCAAATAAGGGCCGGCGAAAGGCGAAATTTGCCGGTTCTCTCTTGACTTTTGAGGCATAGCTTCACGGGCTTTCGCCAGTGCAATTATTGGGTGAAACACGGATAAATTTTGTAGTTAAATTTGTCAAAATGCATTTGTCAGATTTCTGTCACGCGAAAAACGTTGCTGCATTCCGCAGTGCTCAATCTTTAAAATAAATCTTCAACTGCATTTCGGAGGGACGTTTGTAGCGGTAAAATTAGCTGGGACTTTTTATACTGACAGCTTTTTTAGCCGCCACTTAAATTTTTTAGCCATACGCCTAAAAAGTTAGCTGAAACCCTGGCACCCAAGTATGTATGCTTGTTAATCACAGGCAACCCAGGCAAACAATCAGTGTGAACTTAAAAATACAGTATTTGTATGGAATCAACAGCGAAGTAAAATGGCAAATTTAATTTTTAATAAAACTTAACTAACCTTGGCCTGATGTTGTTTCTGTTGATCCGTTGTAGCTGTTTTTTTAGGTATTTTAAGCCATTTTGATGCTCTTTCCATCACTAGTAAGAGAAAAGATAAAGGCTAGCGGCATCGCTCGCCACCAACCCCAATTCGATTGAAAATTTAGCCATTAAAATCCCTTCCAATGGCTCCAAGATGAACACAGCAACAAAGAATAACGAGTCTCCTACCAAATTATTGATCTTGAATCCATAAATAAAGAATCTAACCGTATCATTTCCTTCACTTTCTTTCTTTTTTCGCTCGAGTTCTTGTTGCAGCTGCTTCTTCATTACTAAGCAAAGAAACCGGAAGCGTCCAAAAGAAGAAAGAAGCCACCTCTTGTGGGAAAATGGATTTAGGAACACCAACATTTTAGTTTCTTCTTGCTTTTTCCATCTGAAACCCGTCTTCAGAAATCCATCCAATATAAAATCGTGTCGGGTTTCAAGGAGTTCCCCGTCCAGTCGGGCAGCTTTCTCGTTTATACTGACAAGTAAAGCTACGGGTAATTTTGAACGAGTTTTCTGTCCGTCCCGATTTCACAGTAGGACGGGAAACTCGTCACAGACATAAAACATTTAGTGTGAAAACGACAAGTAGAATAGTGCTAAAGATAAATAGAGATAGCACACTTTACTCCCTCAATGTTTAATAGAGGAGATCTAGTTTTTGACATCCAATTGTCCATCGAGGATTAAGTGTGGATTGTGATGAAATAACAATTGTCATCAAGATTTGATAAGTGGAAAGAAAATAATAGAAGCACAACCAACCCAGTCCTCGAGATCTGATTAATAGGAAACCCACGATTTGACACTTGATCGCTGGTGACTGAAGGATTTTTGAAGTTATATCTCAATACACTGCAGAAAGAAAGGAAGCATAGGTAACGACAATATTATCAATTCAGTACTTCGCATTTAATTTGGGAGCCCCAGTTTGGTCACGTTATACGTAAAGGAAAAGTCCTGGATTTTGAGATTTTATTCCAGGGCTCTTGAAAACTCCTGGAAAAACATAATTCTTTACCTTGGAGTCATGATTAGGCTGTGGAGGGGTAAGCAATACTAGCAGAAGTGGAGGAAGTGATAAGTTTGTGGAGGGGTATGCGATACTGACAGTAGATGGGGGGGCCGATACTTGCAATGGAAGGGAAAGGAATAATGGCAGTAGAAGGGCAGGAAGACATGCTTGCAGCGGGGCTTACAAAAATACAAAAGTTTGATCATGATTGAAAAAAAAAATGGTTCTGCACAAAAGTAAGAAAGAGGCATTAAAGCTTTTTGCACAAAAGCTACTGTTGGTCCTAAGAAAGATATTCATCAACACTTAATGGTACTTGGACTTGCTCAATAACAATAGCATTTAGATGAAGTAAATTTGTAAACATTATAGAATAACGAGAAAGTATAACTTGCTTTCTAAACAATTGTTTAATTACTTTAAACATCAGGTATGTCAAAATTTACCATTAATTTCATCACCATTGCGTTTGTTTTTACCAGAAGCAGAAAAATGAAAAGTTTCAAATTTGTGATGAAGCTGCAATGCATACTGTAGAGTAACAATTTTCCGTAAGTTTCGTGCATAATTTTTAAGATGCTTTGTAGGTCCGGAATAAAACGTTTGTTAATATTTTGTAGCAGTCAGACCCAAAACTTTCTTCAAAATACACATCTCACGTCAAAAGAAACTTTTGGAAGTGAGATAAACGCTTCTTCTTCAGTGCAAATAAAATTTTTAAACAGAGCTCAAAGTTAGCGGACAATTGGTTACCTTTGCGACTAGATTTTTATGGATGCACCAGTGAATTTAGTCGCATAGTTGTGATTATTATCATATGCATGAAAAATTACTTGATTGCGATTGGTCAAGATCAGTGCAATTACTTTGTAATTTTGTGCAAAAATGTGTGATTCCGTGGAGAAAGTTAATAAGCCAATCAAAATGCAAAAGTTTCTATGACAACGATGAAGGCATGAATTGTCAGTGCAAGCATGAGTTGTCACAAGCTAATAAGCCAATCAAAATGCAGAAGTTTCTATGATAACAGTGGAGGCATGAATTGAAAAAATCTGTAGAAAAACCTGTTAGTATAAAAAAAATTGACAAATAACGACAATAAATTTTAGCAACCATATTTCGATCGGCCACACTGACGTATAATTATCACTGTCAGTTTTGCTTTTTCACCGTCATTTTTTTATAATTTTCTCAGTATATGATTAACATGTAATCGAGCTTCTCATTCGTTTAATATGGATTAATTCGATCTTTGATTCTTTTTAAAACACACTCGTGCAAATTAATTCTATATTGAACTCTTAAAGGTTGGATTACATGAACGAAATAAATGATGACGTGTGACTGGAAACAACAAGCCTCAGTTTTCGTAGTGTTCTTGTTAGAGATAAATCACTGTCTGGATTTGTTACTCCAGTTAGTGAAGAGTCATTTTCCAAAACCATAAATACTGAAAATCTTTGTTTTGCTCCTTTTCTTGTTGTTTTTGTTATGCGTGTAAATTCGAGTGTTTTGGAAGTACAGTTTGTGTCTGTAAGTATGGTGTGTCTTTAATTTTCAGCTGCGTGTGGCATAAAATTTAGGTTATGAGCTTAAAAACTGAAAACAAGTCACACAAGCGCCCCTTAATAAAAAAGCGATAAACTTTAAGCCCTGCTAAATGGCATAAAAGTTACAACTTTCACTGACGATTTAGGCTATGTCACAGAATATGAATAATAAATAAATTAAAAGTAAAAGAAAACGGGCCAAGGCGACGGGTCAGAAATCACGTTCCGACCGACGCGAAACGCTCTTATAGATGCGGTTGATTTAAATAAACGTGTTACATTGTCTTGCTGCACATGGCAGATTACTAACTAAGTTGAACATCTATATTTTGATTTTGCTGGTGCCAAATTGAAAGGTTCAGAATTCAGAACGAAGTGAAATTCATTGTTTAAAATGTTATAATCAAGTGTGGCCACAATAAAAGGAAATAAATTCGGTTAATATGCAGCTGGCGCATTTCGAAACACACATTCAAAGCTGAATTTTAACTGTCTTATCAGCGACATTATATTTCATTTTTCAAAGTATAATGTTTTTCTTTGACGTTAAAGTAAAAAAGTTAGGGAGACATTTGTGAATTAGCTGGACTTAAGCTTTTCATTGCATATTCAAGTTTTCGCATGGTTGAATGCCGCTCCTTTAAATTTTCAAAACATCGGCAAAAACTTCTTATTCAAGAGGAAATGCTGTGGTGCAGCGAGTCGGTGATTCGCGGGATATTCCTTATGGAGTTATGATACGTGCTGTAAACAGCTTCCGCATTAGCATATTTTTCAAACTATCACAACAATGCTGTCCAATCCTAACCTAAAAGCAACTCACACTAATTGACATAAGCGTGGGCTGTTAAAAAAAAGAAATCTCGACATTTGTTCGGTAAAAAGGCGGGAAAAACACTTCGGGCGATCAATTTTAGACAGTCTTTTTCAAAATGGAGGCCGAACTCACTTGTTTTGTGTGTCAGAATCATTTTATAAATCCTATCATCCTGCCATGTTCCCACAGCGTTTGTTTAGGATGCGCTGAAAAAATAACATCGACGACGAAAGAAATTCAATGTCAAAATGGAGAAAAAGAAGATAACTATGTCACTTTGTGTGAAATTAATCAGGCCACGGAACATATGTACCAAACGATAGAAAATTTACCCTGCATCCAGTGTCCAACTTGTAAAAAGCTCTTTCCTCTCGATGACAAAGGAGTTAGAAGCTTCCCGGGAAATAAGCTTCTAGAAAATATTGTAAATCGATTTTACTCCAAGCCAAGCGGGAACCTTTACTGCCAACTATGTGAAGGGAATTCTCCCGCCAAAGCCACAGTGATGTGTGAGCAATGCGAGGTAGTTTATTGCGACTATTGTTGTAAAACTTGTCACCCGAGTCGAGGACCACTTGCTAAGCATTCCCTCATTTCTCCGTCAAGCTCGAAAACTTCTGCCCGACACACGGTGGTGAAATGCGGTGAGCACCGGGAAGAAAACATTAGTATGTACTGCATAACATGTCGGAACCCGGTTTGCTATCTGTGCCTTGAACACGGAATTCACAACGGCCATGATGTCAAAGCTCTAGGAGCCATATTTAAAGAGCAAAAAGTAAGGAAAATAACTGCTATTTTTAATGATTTTCTGGGTGATTTTTTTTTAAACTTTAAACTTAAAATTCATTTTTCGAGTTACCGTAAATATTTTAAAAAATTTATATTTTTGTAAAAATTAGTAAAGTTTTGTTGATTCACCAAATATGAAAGTAAACGTTTTTAAAAATATTTGATCTTTGACAGTATATTTTTGCGTGATGCACAGAGCAAATACTTTATTTACTGTACCTTCGGTTGTAACTGTTATGCAAATTTAAAAACTGTCGGTTTCTTTGAAAGCTTATAAAAAATGGACGAAGTAAGGTGATCGAGTTCTTTGTACTTGTCCTCTTTGTAAAAACTGTATTTTAAATTTTTCTTTTAATTGCACTTATATTTTTTTGACATCCAGTGTTTTATACATAAAACTGATAACTTTTTTAGAATTGTGTTTACTCAAATAAAAGTACGCAATTTTGCAATACTATTCGACATCAAACAAAATTTGTTCCTTAACACAAATTGATTTTATCATTTTGAATGAAGTTGAGACAAATGTTTTGTGAAGAAATCACTTGTTTATATTTTTATAAATGTTCATTTATTACGTCTATTTCATTTTCATACCTCTAGTTTCGTAATCCTTTTTTTAAAAAATCCTATCCACTTCTAGCTGGAGATAGGCAGATGAATTTAACATAACTCTCAAGATTTGAAGTTTTTCATTTCTTTCAAAAGCAAGTTTTTGAAATGGTAAATATCGTTTCTAATGAAACCTAATGTTTTTTTAAATGTTAAGATAATAATTGGAATATTCTAAAAATACTTTCTATGTAAAATTGAAATTTTTTTAATTATCGCAAGTAGTTTTTGGTGATTATCATGAAAAATTCAAAACATCCTTTTTCACTAAAACGTCTAATTGTTTGAACGAGATTGAATGTTTTTAGATATATTATAAAAATTTCATCCTCAAATGTTTTAAAACAAGAAGGTTTTCGAATGTAAATGCAAATAATGATTTACATTGGGAAAAAAGGAAAAAAATTGTGTCCCTGTTGTCGTACAGAGACGTTCCGTGAAAAACAAACCGAGGTTTATCATTTGATACACACGTAAATGCAAATTTATTAATAAACTCATATTTTAGTTGCCAAAAAAAACAACAACTGGCGATTATGTTAATTATTAACTAAATTATTTCCGAAAAGAAAGTCAGAGTACACACTATCTCTTTAAAAGTCCCTATATCGCTTTCTTATTTTTAAGATGAAAAGTAGAACCTTTTAGGAATACTAAATTTCGAAATTTAAACAGTTTTTGCGGTTCCTGTTATGTTTTTTGAGTCTTGAAACGTGCAAATGCGACAGTTTTGGGACTGCTGTCGTTTTTTGACCGAGCATTAAAGGAGAACTGAACCCTAAAATTGACTTTTCATCGTAACATTTAGGCGTAGTAGAACAACTATATAAAGATTTTTTAAGCTGATAGCCGAGTAGCTCAAAAAAACTTGATGTATTGTAACGAATCGACAAGATTTGATCGGCGGCTCAATATGAGATGTCAGCGGTTGTTTATGACGTTGGTTACGATACTAGAACGATTAAAACGAGGAAAAACATGGTTACTGTGCGGCTTTTGGCTGCTATAAAAGAAAAACAACTTCACAAGACATAGATCGCAAAAAAAATATCAAGATTTCTATGCACATTGCCATATTTAAGCTCTGAATATCGTAACCTAAGTCCATACCATACCATACCGCTGACAATCTCATTTGCGACCACGGTACGAAACCTTTTCTAGAGAGTTTTCTTAGTTTCTATATTTAATTTCTCGATGTAATTTGACTTTAATTTTAAAAAACTTCACAGAATTAATCTACTCTACCGATAGATTCAAACAAAAGTAGATTAGTTTTAGCATTCGGTTCTTCTGTAATGCCATTATGAAGTCTTGGTGTGATGACGTAAGGGAAGCTACTTGTGTAGCTGTCGCTTGAATATTAACATTGTCAACATAACAAATTTCATTCGTTTACGGTCTAAAACACAGCGAAAAACAGAGAAATTCAGTTTGAAGTGCTTTGTTTGTCGCGTTGTTTCTTGTAAAACACTAATGACAACGAAGGACGTCTTACTGCTGCTACGTCACAGGTACCAGTTCCCTGCCGCTCGGTCAAAACTTAAATTCCAATCTTCTTTTGATTAAAAAGCATAATTAGGTGCGGAATTTTTCTTCAGTTATTCGAATTCTGAGTTCATAGATGACAATAGTTTTCATCTAAAAGATAAAAAAAGCGATATAGGGACTTTCATAACAAATGTGTCCAAATGTCTTCATTTTTTTTCAGTAGTACATCTCAAAACAACAGAAAACCAAGATTTTTAGCCCTGATCTTAATAAAAGAATAGTTTTCAAAGAATTCTGCAGTAATAGTGTGCCTTCTACTATTATTTTGAGAAAAGAAATGAGTCCAAGAAAAATGCATTTTTCGACATATCTACAGAATCAATTTTATGGCCTGTTTAGAAATAATTATTCTAATATGTGGTATAATGCCGATTTCCTTG
>JAOBBB020293876.1:0-10776 GCA_025331005.2 Zoanthus gigantus | reverse complement strand
ACTTTTGCCGTCGGTGTTCATAAACTATTGCCGTCGGTGTTCATAAACTATTGCCGTGATACCTATGGGCCACCGTAATTGTCACTAAGAACACAGCAGTTAAAATTCTGTCATCGCATCCACACCATCCAATAAAAAAACACACAGATTATTGTGTAAGTTGCACTTCCGATTGGTCGATAATGATAAACCGCTCTTACAGTATCATCTTTGTATGTCCGGTATATCCTAAGCTTTACAAATATTTTGGAGGTAATCCTTTGAAGTTAATCGTTTATCTGCCTAATTATCCACGCAATACTTGTGGCTAATGGACTCAGGCACTAAAGCCGTGTTGGTAGCGGGCAAATTACCCCTCAAATCTAACAACAGTGAAGCTGAATATTAGCAGTTATGGACAGCTGTTTGGGCCTCATCAGCATGGCATAACTAACAATTGCAAACTTGTTCAGACTCCCACACGGAATAATAAATTGATATCTCGTCGATACTCGTTAGATCATCTTTCCAGCCACATCTATGCGGTTTTCCTAATAAACGTGTTAGTAAGGTAACTTTGTCAACTCTGCACTGCGTAGCCCACTACATATTATATATATACTTCCGCATGAGAATCGAAAGCATGACAAACATAAACGCTTATCATGGAGTCATTTAGTATTACTGTTCGTAAAAGAGGATTTCATGGAAATCTTTAATAGGAGAGTATTTGAGATGTCTTTAGTAGCTGGAAATTTTAATTATTAACTATCTGTTCCCTTAGGGAAAGTAAATGCTGTCGGGCAAGGGTTTGGTATAATTCGGATCGTTTTATTGATCGATATTATATATACTATATTAATTAACAACTTAATTCAGCTCGATTCTTCGCTAGCTGGAAAATTTAATTATTTATGACAAGCAGTACACCGTTGTGACTAGAAAGACAATTGGACCCTTAAGCAAAGAGGACGGGAACGTGAACGACAACGGCTAAGAAAAATCCATTTCTAGTTTGATTTTTACTTCTTTGTGCGGGTCATTAGGGTTTCGTTTTCTTCGCCTTAATATTTGTGAGCAGAAAACAATTAAATGTTTCTCAATGAAGCTAAACAAATACTGAGAACGTTTTTGTTACCACGTCCTTGTACTTGTAGTCCCGAGAACTCTAAAAAAGGTCTTTTCACGTTCTAATTTTAGCAACAACTGCGTGCATGCAGGTGCTCAGCCCGATGCATTCCAACGTGCATTTAATGTATTTACTATTGTTCTTTGACGTCATCCCCGGGGTCGCCGTCTTCATTGCTAAAGGTCTCAATTAAGTGGTCGTCAACTTGGAATACCTTCCTATTTTTTACTTTGGGAGATCGGTTACTACAGGAAAAAAGATTGAATAGATATCTGAACAGACATAACTAGAATGCTGCTGAAAAAAGTAACAAAACAGTTACTGTTCGTCAGCAGGATGCCTAACTAAACAACATTAGTAAAGTAAGGCAACAACCTTTTGTTGGTTGGCCGCATCGAAGATATGCATTAATATGACAGCGTGATGCTGTTAGTGAGTTCATGTGCGTCAGTCATTATTTGACTGTGTAACCGCGCGATGCGGTTCCAATTAAGACCTAAAAACTGAGCCATGCTCACCATAGAGTTCCAGTAGCTCAATCTATGGTCGTGGGTTCAAATCCCATCTGGGGCTCGGATTTTTTCCGAGTTTGTCCCTGTCTTTAAATCATCATGTAAGAAAAGATCTGGTATTGGTAATAACGGGGCACAATTAGTACACATAAGGTTTCCAATAACTTGTCTAAAAACATTTCTTCACACACACCACAGTACATATTACGAAGCGGCCTGGTATTAAATCAAAAAGGCGGACCCATCTGAATGATTGATTGTCTGATTGATTGTAAATTAGCCTTATAAGGCGTGATGAAGTATTTTCCAAGAGGAATGCTGCCTTGTTGTATTTGCATTGGTTGAGGAGACTGCAGGTGAACAAAATATTTCAGTTCAAATTTTGTTAGTGCATCTTCCTTGAGTCAGATAATCGCAATCGTGTCGATAAAGCACCCCACAATTCCGTGCACAGAAAAAATGAAATAAATCAAAAATCTCCAATGAGGCGACTCGCAGATACTGCACAAAAAAAGAAGAATGACAATTCAGACCAAAAGTAGCATCTTTCACAGTCACACAGACAACACGCGTTCAATAGTAGTGTCAAAGAGTGAGTGTTATCCTAGCTTTCCCTCTCGTTTTCTCAGTTCAGCTTAAATATTCTAACAAACATGCATTAAACCAATTTCCTAAACGAATCAAGGAATCGAACTCAAGATTGCTTAATGTGAACTCAAAACGCCATCATCGAAATATGTCACGATTTTGTGTATGAAGTGAAATTTCAACCGGAATTCTACTTAAAACGCTATTTTGTTTAATTCTAAATGGCTTACGCTCAATCTGAGAACGATTTTTCGAAATTCTGATAATGATGACGTCAGCACAAATGCGGACCCCACATTCCCAATAATGGCGCCCATCTTACATACAAAATCATGAATATGGTACAAACCTAAGTGGAGCTCCACGCGGGCGGGGATACCGTGGGTGGGAACTCTGCGGAGACTCTGCTCTCCTTAAGCTACACTCCAGACGAAGGGGTAGGGGGGAGCGGAGAGGGGCGCTCTGTTTGCACAAGTTTGCAAATTTTTTTTCCCTCTCCTAAAAAAATCTTAATAGTACGGTGATCGTTTTGAGAAAATGAAGTTTCTAACGTTGGAAAAATCCACAAACTTTGTGGATGGGACGCATTAAATGGTAAGACAAAAGAAGAACAAGTTTCTGTAAACTAGTAAACATTGCTGATCGAGATACAAACCAACCGCACAAAGCAGGCTGGTGGATTCTATACGCCATTTGATTAATACAAATTTTTGCCAGTTTCAGGCCTCTCTGGGCCGGCAAAATAGTGTTGCTCGGCCACATTTTGTCTCAATAAATCACCAGATTTGCAGTTTTTTGTCCTCACAGAGGACTGGGGAGAACAAAAATTTGCATTAGTAAAATGGTGTATTGTTTCACAAAATTTTATGCAAATAAGAAAGTATAGAAAGTTTGTGGATGTTGACGGCAATTAATTATCCAACAGAATCAATGTTAAGTCGCGTCTGAACTGGGAAAAATTAATATTTGGTGTCAGCTCCAAGCTATTCGGCGTAGTTTAGGCAAATTTAATATTTTTGGTCAAATATTTGAATGCACGAAAAGGGGTAGCCAAAATGTGTGGCAATGCTTTTCCGCAAATCTGCAGGTTCTGAAGTAAAACACTCTAAAGTTTGCAGGTAAGAAAACAGGAAATCAAGAAAGTACACTCTACTATAATATATCGTCCAGAATATCATGTCAAAAATTAGCTCCCTGTGCATTATGGCTGGAATCATATGCAAAGGTAAAGTTCAGCAGCATGCGTTTCTTGCAGCAAGGGCAAAGAAATGAGCTTCCAAAACGCTACCAGAAAAACTGATCTGGACTGACAAAACAGCATACAGTTTGAAGAAGCGCTAGAGATTTGTAGTACAAGCAAGAACTAATTGACAGAGTTGTGACCCATACGCGTAGGAAAGAAACATCAAATTTTGTTGCTCGTTAGCTCCTACGTACAGTGAGAAAGATCCATTTGATTGTAATGATGATGGTGGTAATGATAATGGTTATGATTAATTGATGATGATAACGATAATAATAGTAATGATGATGATGTTGGTGGTGATGATTGTGGTAATGATGATAGTTGTGATGATGATGATGGTGATGATGATGATGATAATGATGATGATGATAATGATGATGATGATGGTAATGGTGGTGATGATGATAATGATGATGATGATAATGATGATGATGATGGTAATGGTGGTGATGATGGTGATGATGATGATGATAATGATGATGATGATAATGATGATGATGATAATGATGATGATGATAATGATGATGATGATGGCAATGGTGGTGATAATGGTGATGATGGTGATGATGATGATGATAATGATGATGATGATGGCAATGGTGGTGATGCCTGACGGTAATGATGGTAAGGATGATATTGGTGATGATGGAAAATCGGGTTAAATGGACAGTGCTGTAAAGTCCTTTGTTTCAGATGAATACCGGAATACCAACAGTTAATTCGCAAGTGTTCTCAATATATTTGGATTTCCATGTCAAGAGGGTGAGGTGGGATTGGAGAGGGATGCAACTATACATTTTATGTTCGAGAGGGTCTGGTAGCAGAGGCGGATATTTAAGACCAAATCAAAACATTATCCACAATCATCCCGTTCTCCCTATAATCATTGCACATTCCCTTACCTAAAAGTAAAACAAAAAAAAAATGTTACATTTCCTTTTTATTTGATGTCTTGCTACTTGAATAACGAATAAATGACAAATGTACGACCACCAATATGAACCGCAGACAACTGTTTTTAAGACTCGTTAGTACGGGTAGCGGGCAAAGAACAAACCACCAGCTGGAAAGCCAGTTGTTTATTCACGCTCAAAGCTTTAACTTTGTCAAACACATTATATCCGTTCACTGACAAGTTAAACTACGCATTGACAATTAATGCGAATAGAACAATCCTGCAAAAATTTACATTGCGAGATCATGTTTGTTTGTTCGATCTATTCCTTTATCCGTAGTTAAACTTGTCAGTGAAATAAAAAGATTTTTCTGAATCGGTACAGAGTTACAGACTTTAGCAGGAATAAACAACTGGCTTTCGAGTTTATTCTTTCGGCTCCCCACACCGTACTGACGAGTCCCAACTAAAAGGACGAAACAGCTGTCTTCGGTTGCGGTTGCTGTTTTTTTCCGAGCATCTATTCATATTGTGTCACTGACGAGTTAATTTTCACGTAATAAGTCTTTAAAGATCCTGCGTAACTTGGAATTTTGTACACGCTCTTTCTGCTGTACGGTCTATATTTTATATATTTGAGACCGGACGTTTTCTCAAACACGAAATTTCTACAGGATTGTTTTATTTGTCAATCCGTAGACTAGTTTAACTTCTCAGTGAACGGATGTGATTTGGTTAAGTGGGAATTAAGTTACAGTTCTAAGCTTGATAAACATTTAATGACGTCACCTTCATTATGAAAAACACCCTAAGGCAATTTATATTACATTAACTGATGTCGAATGATTTGCTTTTTAAAAAATTAAGGTGCACTTCGTTCGGCATTTTGGAAGTTCTTTGTCACTAGTAATATTTTGTTTGTAATATCACAACAGCATAAAGTTTGACAACCGATTTGTCTGTGATCATGACGTGACCAAAGTAAAAGAACTTAAATGGACTCATAATGGAGATAAAACATTTATTGCTTTATGGGTCTTTGTACATGGCTAGCATTTTGGTAGGAAAAAATCGATGGCTTGTACTGTTTAGTATCACAGCTTTCGCTTTTGGCACACTCTGGCTCGTATATCCTTCAGCTGTATTGGTTTTGGTAAGTGCAAATACTTTATGTCAAACTTGGGGTATGTTTGAATAAGCTTTACAACCAGTCATTTTGCACAAATTAAATCTACGGTCCAACTTCTGAAAGCAAAACCTTGCCGCCTGTATCATACAGTACATCTTCTTATTAGGTTAACTTTTTAGTTATTATAGATAGTTTGTATCCACATTTGGTTTATATAACTTACTTGTATTCTATTCCCGGCTTTAAGCATTGATACTAAATTTAAAAAATGTATGTATGCATGTATGTATGTATGTATGGATGGATGGATGGATGGATGGATGGATGGATGGATGGATGGATGGATGGATGGATGGATGGATGGATGGATGGATAGAAATGCAACCATTACATTTCAAAAATACACAAACATTTAGGTACCTTATATCTTTTAATAAATGTTTCCTTTATTGTCAACATAGAAACTAAAGAAATAGTATTGCAGAAACTATATGAACAACGAATCCGATAAAATGCTGCATCATTAGTAGAAACTGTCTTCAGATAGTGTATATATTCAAACTTATTTTGTGATGACCAGAATAGAATATTTCAGGAGAAATATCAACCGCACGCACTCTGTTATATTGGTCTTTAGTCGTTCCTCTACGCACGCATTTTCTCCTAATTTACCGGATCTAATAAACTATAACTGCAATAAAAATATGCCGTGTATAATATATGCAAAGCTATACAAAATAAAATGCATTACTTTAGTTAATTTAATTACTTTAAAACATAATGATAGCATTTTTTGTGAAAATAAGAACTGCAATAGTTATGTTAACTAAACGATTTCTCTAGTGACATATTAAATTAAGGAATGAGGCAGGATATTCTTAAGTATCTCAAGATGATTTTAAATATCGAGTGTACGTTTAGTCAACGCATAATTGGCATAACTTACTACATTTTTCAGAAAATTGAAAACTTGACCCCCCCCCCCCTTCCTTGCGAGCATGCGCACTATTTGTCTGATGGTACACGAGTCATCAAAGTTCAACATCAAGGTAAAATTTGCCAACATTTCTGGTGATTTTGCGCTAGCGAGCACGACAAAACTTTCTCAGTGGCTAATAGTAATATGTTTTACATTTCTGGCATTTTTCAGCCTCATACTCTTGTTTTAAAGGATGCTTATAAAATGATCGGTACTTATATCTAATTGTTTGCCCAAGTCTTTTCAATTAAACATAAGAAAAAGTTTAATCAATTTAAATATGTAGTAAAAATATTTTTGTTTCAAATTGTTTGTCAATATTGACAATAATATAGTAAAAATCATCATTTAATTATTTGCTTATTAAATTTTTTATATGCATTGAGATTGCATATAATGATTAATATATTAATAATATTATAAATGTTCTAAACGTTATTTATATTTATTTATTTATTTATTATTATTACGCGCATATAATCTATAAACGACCTGTTTTTTGTGCGATTTAAGTACTAAGCATTGCTATTATTGCTATCATTATTAATAATAATAATATTATCATTATTATAATTACCATTATTATTATTATTATTATTATTATTATTATTATTATCATTATTGTTGTTATTGTTATAATACCACGCCATATAAATCAAAATGAAATTGATTTTGTTACGAAATGACAGCTTAGATGCTTTTCAGTTGAAAACTTTCTTCTCATATTTAAGAACTATAGACTTTTCAGCAAAAACGTTTTTTCAAATTGATGCAAAAAATAGATAACTTTTACACTCCCTCGATTAGTTTGATTCAGACAGCAGGTAAATATGGTGTTGTTCGATTAGATTTTACGACCTTGATTCATAGTCACGAATTTACTAAACCATCTAAAACGAATATACAAGTCTTAGGTATATGTGAAATATATATTAGGCCATTAGCAATGGAATTTTTTTTAAAGTTCACTGTTCAGTGAAGCCAAGAAGTAAAATGTGAAATATGATTTTAATATCACAAAACTAGTTGAATATTGAAATTATAAAATTAACAGATACTTATCGAAAATTAATTTGTACACAAAAAGGAAGACAATTTTTGTTAGAACGGGATTAATATGAATAGAATGTAGTTGCAACAGTGCCGACTAACTTAGAGACGCAGCAGCTTTCTCAAGCTGTCAAGGACCATGAAGCACCGGAATGTCTTCTTTCTATTATTATGTTCAGCCTGGTTTATAGTCCCTGGGAGCGGGTTACAACAAGTCACCTCGGGTCCCAGGTCTCTTTTTCTTTCTTCTTACAAGGACATTACTTTTTTTATTATCTTTGCTGTCCCCAACAATGCTGTTTTCTGGATAACTTCCAACTTCACGTTCACTCCGATTCGCTTCATGTACTCTTTAAAGTTGACCGATATGGCTCCAAGTGCACCTATAACAACTGGCACTACAATCTCCTTTTGCATTTGGCAGACTTTTGCAATTTCATATTTCAACAGTTCTTTTAAAGTTCCTTATCTTTCACCCTGTCATCACCCGGGATGGCAACATCAGTTTTCTCCTTCTTATCAATAAAGACAATATTTGATCATGATTTTCTTGCCTCGATTTTCCGATCAAACTGGACTGTAAAATCCCATTAATATCATAAAGTGTTCACTTTCCACCACTCCCTCCGGCCTCTGTTTATGCCATTTATTAGCTCTTTCCAACCCACATTTACTACAAAGTTGCCAGTGAATATACCGTACCAAGTTATCGTGCCTTCCTTTATATTCTGACTGTCTCAGCTTACCGCACTCACTCACCACTTGGACCACCGTTTCTCCCTTACTTCCGCACATTCTGCACAAAGGGGATTCTACTGTATGATCAATATGGAATCCCGTCTAATTTGTTGTTAAAGCTTGTTCCTGGGCGCTACATATCAAGGCCTCAGTACATCTTTTCAGATCTCCTTTTGCCATCATCCACTGCCAAGCTCTATCCCAATCAATATCTTCCTTTTCTCTCACATATAATTAGGAATATACAAGAATTTAATTCATTTTGTAAAAAAGTCAGGAAACACATCAGCAATCAATTATCTTATTCATGAAATCTTATTTACAATTTTATCTATATGATTTAACAATTTTATTAAGTTAATTTCCTCTTTTAACAACATAATTTTTTATCTTATTCGATTACAATTTTGTATATGTGTATAGATAGTTAGGAAAATTAGTCGATTATAATCCTGTACATATTTATAGATAGTTAGGTAATTAGATAGTTTATTTACAATTGTAGATGAAGAGCCACTCTTTTATGGATATGCTACGATAAACCATTATTATTATTATTATTATTATTATTATTATTATTACTCTGTAAAGCCATTCGTTTATCCTTCATTTTTTATTGTATTTATCATGTTACGAAACTGATAATGTATAAATTTTTACATTTTAGAAAATGTTCTGGCAACTTGTTCCCAAGTTAACTGTGTGATCCATCTCATAATCAGTTGGGTAGAGGTTGACGAGATTTATCAGAAATATCAAAATGGACTCCCTAACGGCTGTGTTACAAACGCGACCAAAAACTGTGTTACAAACGCAAACCCCTCCCACCCCCATTTTATTTTCAAAGAGAACGTTTACGTTTTACGTTTTTCAAGGGTTAATGCAAATCCGTTTTTGAACAATTGGGCCTACGGCAACCATTTAACGCCATTTCGAAAAATAAGCTAATGTAAAAGGTGTTTCACTTCGGTTGAAATCATTAGTAGCTCAACTTATGCATAATATGTCCAGAGGACAGCACAATTTTTTTTTTGGCATCAGTTCCCGCAAGCTCTGTTGGTTACCAAGTTGGGACAACGTGGCTTCTGATGCGCAAAATTTGAGCTCAGCCCCTACCGAGATTCTTTTTTGATTGGAACAATTAAAAAAAGTCGTCTAATCGGGGATTTAGAAAAATATTTGTACTCATTTCCCTCAACTTTCAATTTTTTAATTAATTTTCATTCATCAATGAAGCTGAAACAACTGTGCAAGCAAAATGATTCTCGCAAAAAAAGCTGAAAAAACAAATTTGAAAGCTTTGCATAAATACACAAATATATAACTAAGATTTACTTCTAACGCCTTTCATTTTTAGATGAGCAAGAAGATGAAAAACTTGGCAGTATTTTGGCGTTCCCTTGCATTCAATGCAATTTTTTTGCTTGGAGTTTCAAGTAAGTATGTTGTAAGTACTTCGTCAGTCATGAATAAAAAGTATAATATGAATTCAGTTGCATAAAATGTTATTTAGTTTTATAAATGTAGTTTTATCTCCCAAAGAATTGTCTTCAAACGTCTTGCTGAAAAATATGCGTGCAAGTGAGTTATCAGAAGAAAATGGTTTGCTAAGTTTCAGAGATAAATTCATGTATCAAAAAAAAAAACACTGAAAAAGTGTTTCTGCATGGGGTAAAGCTTTGCGTTTTTATTTAATAGAACGTTTTGATTAAACAGAATTATAGTTTGCAATTTCATTTCCCATATTATATGGAATTTACGGTTCAATTTATTAACCCGCTATTATATTATCTTGCAGCATCTTCTTTTACCTCTGTAAATGTATGTAAGATATAGTGGGCTCAGTTTTATAATGAAGTAACCCAACAAAAGAAGGAAATTTTAAATGTGTTCTACAAGGCAACAATCTCCCCGTGAATAAAATTATGCACATTTAACTTTTGGAAAATTGTGTTGGCATAACTTTTCTCCACGTTCTCGACATTTTATCGCTTGTTACTTTTTTATAATAACAGAAGTTATTTTAAACTTTTGATAGGATTTGACCAAGCTCAGAGAAGAAGGCCTGAAGATAACTTTGACACGACACAATCAATTAAATTAGGTGATTGTTATTGTATCTTTTCTTTGTCTGCAATTCAAATATATACATTTATATATAAATAAAAAAATTAATTTCAATATCCTGTGTCGAATGATATAAAAAAAATAGATATGGATAATGCCAATTTTTTTCGACTTTCCAGCAACGGTCGTTTTACCGTTCTTGCGCTGTGCCTGAAAAGCGGCAGTAATGGTGAAACGGTCAATATAATTTATAAAATAATTTGGATAGTTCCTTCGTTTTGATTGGTCTACAAGTGTGTTTTCATAGCGCTATGAAGTTCGAAAATGGCGTGAGCAATGTGGTTTGACTGTCTCCGAGTTGTGAGAATTTACAGTACGCGCTTCGTATATCGTCCTTCTCTTTGTTAACAATGAAAATAATAATTTTATAAAAGAAATAAAACATGTTCTCCGTGCTTTCATAG
>JAOBBB020293785.1:0-10777 GCA_025331005.2 Zoanthus gigantus | reverse complement strand
AAATGTCATATTTTGTATGTGTTATATAAGGAGAAGTTGGTTGTTGATAACTGACTGGCACTGAAAGGGTTAATTCACCCTCTTACTTCATCCTCTCTTGCCACGTTCGATACCCAGTCATTCTTTGGCCTGGCGATCTTGTTGGCGTCCCATACAAGTTTTGTTCTCCTGTCTTAAGTCTATAATAACCCTAGTTTAACCTTGGTCGAACCCTTTACATCTGGTTTTGGATAATCAAAGTTAGTAGTGTTCTCGTGATTTTATTAGTTTGTGCCGTTCGTTATTAGTTTAGAAATATCAAAAGTAGATAAAAACACGTTTAAGCTATTGCAAGGTTATCGAGTGATCAGACACACGAAAAGACTTATTTATATTAGAACTTTATTAGAATTTTTAATCGCCGCAAGTATTTGTTAGGAGCGCGTTGAGCGTTTCTCCTTCGTCACAGTAGTTCCTATATATACAAAAATTTCAAAACTGACTTACTTCAATTACTCGTTATGCCTAATCATCGATAAACGTTTTGCTTTTAAATTTAGTTAACATATATTAATTTATATTAAAGATGAAACAATAAAAACATGATATTAAAGACTGGATATAAATACAGTTGATCGATTTATGCTTATACAAATGCAAAAATTAGGTAACAAGGTTTGTCTGAAAAATTGTATTTCAGTGCTCGTAATAAAAAAAAATCAGCCTTTTGCGAAAATCATTTCTATATCCCTAAGGAATTATAAACCAAAATATATCCAGAAATTTTACGGTTGTGAGTATGGAAAGCGCAATAGGATTATCTCTTTTGTTTCTCATTCATTTTTACGAGCTTGAAAACATTCTTTCAATTTGTATAAAGTAACTTTTTTGTGTGTGTGTATGTGTTTTTATCTGTCTTTGAGTTACCAGCGCTAAAACCTCCAATTTATATTTTGTATTTGACCTTTATAGTATCAGGTTTGAGTTTGGATTACAAACCTACGCCAGTGGTGGTTTAAAGGATCTTATCTTCAACGCAGCGGTCGATATGATGATATTTGGTCAACGGTTTTACACAGGCGTTCGATTCAATCTTCACGATCCATTTGGTAGCCTCAAATCGACCGGTGACGTTGCAACAGACTGGTACAAGAACAGGATGAACCCTAAAGAAAGGACAGACACAGAGAAAAACTATTATGATAATCCTAACCCATTTGTTGACTTCGAAATGTCTGGTAAATGAAATTATATTTTAGATCAAGTTTCTAATTTAAATTGCCTATGAAGCGAAACCAGTTTTTACATTTCTAAACAGATAAATTCAAAAGTACTAAGTACAGAAAGTTTCAAAGAAGTTGGATAAAATGCCTCCGAGATAGAGCTGCCCAAATTTGCAGGTTTTACGCTGATGATTGGCTAGCTCATTATGCATTCAAGGTTTCAGGTTTCCCGTTTGTGCGATGTAGTTTTGTTTGCAAACTTCAAAAGCGACATGAGAGAAAAAAGCAAGTTTTGCTCATATCTCAACATTGATTCACAGCACGGAATTCAAACTCAAGCTGTTACAAGAAATGATTTTATCTTTATCTGGAAATTTTTTTATCAGGTTTAAACTATTTTTAACTTGTATAAGTTTGCTTTTTTACTTAATCTCTCACATATTCTATGTACTGAAGCAAACAAAATGACGCGTAACATTTGCAAATTTGCATTTTAATGAATAGCCACAGAGCTCAAATCTTCCCAAACGCGTACCATCTCTATAATTTATCTTAACTCTCTGAAATTTTGCCTGTTTGTCTTTCTTATCATGATCTTTCAGACAACCAAAAACTGTTTTCGCTTCATAGGCATTTTAAGAGGGAAAACATGTTAACGCCACAAGGAGTTTTCTTACACAGGATGGCTCTCTGGACACCTACGGTTTAACGTCCTTATCCGAGAAGACGCGAAGGCCTAACCATTAGCAGATGTTAGAGCAAAGGCAGCAACTACTCCTCAAATATTTTAAGACCCTGAGTGTTGGTTCGGCCGGGAATCGAACTCGAGCCTCCCGCACAGCAGACTGGCGACTTACCAAGTGGGCTAACCAGACGACGGCTTTCTAAGCGAGGCGTCATTTTTCCGCCCTTTTTTTCTTAAGGCGTATTGGTGGGACATTGAGTGGTTCGAGCAGAATTTGAACTCAGGTCACCCATATCAAGCATTGAGCCCGACTACCTCATCAAAAAATAAAAATCAACAGATTTGACAGCGAAAGACCAAAAATTGGCTTTGTTTATACCTCTTTTTTCTTTTGTAGTTCCTCGATTTCCTTTTCTTCTTTCCTTTTCTTTTCAAGCGCTTTAATCGATAACTTTTGTTTTAAGTTGTCATTCTTTTGCGACAACCATCCCTGGAAGACTGCTTGTCGAATAGCCTCAGTGTCAAGACTGTTGTTGCGCTGCACAGTATCTTCGTCACTGTCATCATATCCTGCATTGGTTGATCTCAAGTTTGTCATAGACGTGGAGCGTTTGGAGGAAAGCAGTCTGTTTACATAAGCCGAATCTTTCTCTGCACGAGATCGAGGTGTAAGAGTTTCTCTCAGCTGGGGTGATTTTGTCATCTCCTCGACTCCACGACTGGCTTTCATTGGACCTCTCTTCGGTGTCGATGCTGATTCCAGTCCTACAGTATAAGAAGAAGAGTTTGAACAAATGTTACATATAGTCGGACCATGATTACAAAACAACCCAGTTTCTAATAAGGTTACAAAATGAAGTGAAGTTAATAGAAGAGTTCTTGTTTATAGACTCTGCCTCATAAAACTGTTCGTGCACCAGTTTCTAAAAAGGTTTTAAATCCAAAGTTCTGAAAAATCACCAGAAAATATAAGCGATGATGTAGTGGAGACTTAAAAAGAATTAATGACTTTTTAACATTTTTAAGTATTTTGTAACTGCGATATCCCTATGGACTACAAATTTGTTCTCTTGATAAGCCTTCCCTTGTTTAGGCTCAAATCCAATTTATGTGTATCCATTTGCTACATCATTGCGTTGTATGGTAATAAGGAAGATTGTAACTATGACGTCATAGCGTTGTATGGTAATAAGGAAGATTGTAACTATGACGCCAAATCGTTGTATGGTAATAAGGAAGATTGTAACAATAACATCATAGCGTTGTATGGTAATAAGAAAGATTGTAACTATGACGCCATAGCGTTGTATGGTAATAACGAAGATTGTAATTATGACGCCACAGCGTTGTATGGTAATCAGGAAGATTGGAACAACAACATCATAGCGTTGTATGGTAATAAGAAAGATTGTAACAATGACGCCATAGCGTTGTATGGTAATAAGGAAGATTGTAACAATGACGTCATAGCGTTGTATGGTAATAAAGAGGATTGTAACAATGACGTCAGCACTAGTTCGCTTATTTTAAAACAGAATTTAATCCTCTCACACTCGACCCAAATATGACGGGAGATCTTGTCTTTTATGTCAGTTTCTTCCTATTTTCATCACATAAAAATTTAGGTGTCTTAAATAAAAACCAATAAGTCTTTATATCCCCTATACATGCTCAATCGAATGTCTAATTCCTGTTCTGTTATATGATAAATATACCGATAATCTCTAAGAACTATATATACTTGATAACTCGTCAAAAATGAGGATCACAATCATTTGTGCTAAAACGCATTTGATAACCTACCCTCTCTTGGTTTGTGATGAATCATCTGCTGATGATCTCTTTCAGCTGTGTCTTTCCGCGTGTCATAGTAGTCATTCTTTTTGTGCAACGTTAACTCTTC
The DNA here is from genome assembly GCA_025331005.2 of Zoanthus gigantus. NCBI lineage: Eukaryota > Metazoa > Cnidaria > Anthozoa > Zoantharia > Zoanthidae > Zoanthus > Zoanthus gigantus. The sequence continues at coordinate 6,987 of JAOBBB020293785.1, read as the reverse complement.
ATCATCCACTCGACTCCCTTCCCGAGGAACATGATCCTCAAGAGTAGAGGAAATATCATACTCTGATTGTTCGTTTCCCTTCCTTGCACCCGACAGTTTCTGAGGTGACAAAGCACTTCTGTAAGACTTAATTTGATTTTGCTGTTGATCCATATCTCTTGGCAAATTCTTACGCTTTGTTGACAACCTATCGTGAACAGAATCCAAGCTACCAGATCTTTTCACTCGTATGGTAGATGGGGTGGTTGTATCACTCAAAATTTTCTCCTTTTTAGATTCTAATTCAAGTACGTTTTTTGGCTTTTTATTAGACTTTGTTTCTTCAGCTTTCTTCTCTAAAAGTTCAAGAGCTTTTGATTTGTTACTTGATTCTCGAGTTCTCGTGTCTTTAGCCTCTGCCAGGCTGGATGGGGATGACATTTTGTCATCAGATGTCGATTTTCTACTGGTTTTGGTAGTTCTAGGAGAGGGCATTGGGGATGACTTCTCTGGGAGATGCAATTTCTTGGATCTATTGCTAGAACTAAATAAACCTTCAACTTTTGTATTTTCTTCAGTTGTCACTGTAGACCTGCTGAAATTATCTTCTGCTTCCTGAGACCTCAATCCTGGGATTATTGGTTTGTATGTGCGCTTTGCTGGCTTTGGTTTTCCCACAACACTTTCCTCTTTCTCTGTTTTTATAACTTCGGTAATTTCATTGCCACTATCTGAGCTATCTTCTAAATATTTACTTTTAGTCATTTTTCTATTTTTCTTAGTTTCAAGTGCAATGACAGTGGACGTTTCATTTTCCTCATTTGCATTACTAAAACTTTTTGAGTTATCACCCAACTGAACCATTTTCCCAACTTCTTCATCATCAGACTCATCGTCTGATTCATCTTCTGAATCATCAGCAGATTTTAATGGAAGAGTGGAATCTTTAGTTCTAGAAGCAAAACTGTCCTTCATGAGCAAAGGAGTTTCTTGGTCATAAGATTGTTTTTCATAATTACTTATTCCCTTTCCCTGTGCCCTCGGGGATACTCTTGGCCTTGCATTTGGTAGTGCTGACCCCATGAATTTATCAGACAGACTTGTATTTCTTGGTCCATGGTCAATCTCCTCATTAGTTATCTGTTGTGGCAATTTTCGTGGATATGGTTTGGGTACCAATCTTGGAGAATCATCAGATTCTTCAGAGAGAGATGGAGGGCGAAGTCTTCTGGATGTGGGTGTAGGTCGATGAGATGGGTGATTCCAAATTAATGTTGTATCAGCATCATTTTTAGTTACGAGTCGAGATGATGTGTTAGTGTGCTTTCTTGGAGCTGGCTCAGGATTTGAACCTTCTGAAAAGATGCAAGCAGATAATGATCAATAATATTATACAAAAGTGATGAAAATCCATTACATAAATCAGGGTTCTTCCTTCAGTCAGAGTAAAATTCTGTGAATTTTTCAGGTAAATTCTGTGTACCAGAAACTGTTTCTAGGTATTAATTGATATAATACCAACATTTCCTATTCAAGATAGGAAGAAGCACGGGGCTTTGCAGATGAAAAAGGTGGGGATGGCTGCCATCTCTCTTAGGGGTGTAAATTTAGGATTTTAGTTGCATTTAGGGTGTTCTGCAGGGTAAAATACCATTATTTTAAGCTGCAAAGGTCTCGTTTAGGTTTGCAAGCGAAGGAATGTATAAATATTAAAATATATATTTGATATATTTATATATGTTTACATTTTAGAAGTATGATATTTTTTAATTACCAATTGTAAGATGTGTTTCGATCGAACATCGATCATCTTCAGTTAGAAAGTGAAAGTTAAAATAAATTTGAAACTAGTTGTTTATAATTATAGGTTGCAAAAACAATAGTTATTAAGCGAATCTACAATAGGCTGTCACATATACAATAGATTAAAAATATGGCAAAAAAACAGAATACCAGTAATTTACAAAACAACAAAAAAAAAAAGAAAAAGGAAAAAAAAAGAAAAATTATCATTAAACCTACATTAAAATGAAAAACTTGTTTATATGGAAACCAGGTTTTACAGTAAAACAGCTTTATATAATTATATATATCTGTTACTTTTTATAGCGTAAGATCAACTTTTTTCTTAGAAAATTTCAAAGGATTTCAATTAAGCTGATAGGAATTGATTAAATTCACTTAGCATTGAAATCTGATGTAATATTGTCAGAGTACTTTACAGCAAAGAAAAAAAATTGTTTCGCCAGCTGATGGCTCTCAACTTACCCCTGGGCCTGGTTCCTTTTGGTCTTGAAATTACTACTTCGTCTTCCATCGAATCTCCGATTATTTGGCGAAATGATTTCGTCAAGCTATTATCTCCTGTCTTTCCAGTCTTCTTATTCACTGCCACATTCTCTCCATCAGAATCAGATAAACCATCTTCAAATGATACGCGTTTTGTTTTCACGGAAGTAGTAGCGTTCATAAACCCTTCTTCGTCATCGTAGTTGCGAATAATGGCAGACTGCTTCATAAGTTGTTTCTTTTTCAACGCAAGGCTCATGCTTTGGCCGTAAAATGGGCATTCAACGACGACTTAAACAACTCTCAATGAAGTTTTCATTTTAAACCACTTGTTTACTGAGTGGCATCCACTTGTTGACATTTCGAAACTAACATTTCTTTAAGAGTTTCAACAATCTTAAAAGCAGGCCAAAAGTGGAGACCAAAATGCAAAATCCGCCAAAAATCTTTCTTTCAAACACAAAGAAAATACTCCAAACCAACTTATGTATTCAATGACTCATTCAAATGGCACGAATCCTGAAGTTACTGTTTAAAAGTCGTTGATGTTGGAATACAATGGTTGGAATAGTCAAAGCTGGACTACTGCGCACAATTTCTGCGCATTTATTTTGCCATGACAACAAACATGGTGACCTAGCCTGCCATAAAAGGCTTGGTAAGGTAGCTTTTTAATTGGGAGTCCAGTTTCAAGCATACAAAAAATGTAATGAATTTCATTGGAGAACGTCTAAATACCTCTGTTTTCGGATGTGGCTACAACGGTTTTTCCCAGCTAAGTTATGCACAATGCGAATCAGCGAATGAAGGCCTTGATCACTCCACATCTAAGCAAGATTTTCTGCATCCGGAATTTTTGCATAGCGTGTCCGGAAACGATGCAGTTGTACAAATTCAGGCATGTTGGACCACGATCTTAGTGCTTTTTGGTAATACAGTACATTTTATGGAAATTATCCTCAAATTTGTACTTACTTTCCTGGTCTCTTAAATGAGGGGTAGGACCTGTTTGTGAGAAGTTCTTTTCAATGAAAAGATATAAAAATCTACAGTACTCTGTATGTTTCCCTGGCATGTTAAAGCAGAAAAATTAACAAATGAATATAGCAGTCAAGGTTTTGATGCACAAGTTATTTAGTGTAAGCTATGTGAACAGGTAAAAGAAATATTAGAACAGATCATATCCAATGGTAGCTAGGACATCATCTGTTTGAAGTTTTATTTTTCAGGTTTTTGTAATTTGCAACTACTACGTACAGTAACTTATAAACTGTCATGAAACTGCAAAATATATATATGTTACTGGAAAGATATCATATTAAATGTTACTAATAGTATGTCATTTTTAACACTGCAGTATAAAACTATTGAAAATGGACGAAGAATTTTGACATTTAGTAGAGCCAACTAGCACCATTACTGGGGAATGTGTCTACAGTATATCATATAAATATTAAATATATTAACAAGAAAGTATTTAATTTTTATTCTAACAGAAAATGGCCAGTTAAAGTCATATGGATGGTCACTAGGTGAATCTGGCAAACTTGGCTGTAAAGAGAACTTTTTGCCAGGTTACAAGATAAGAGACATCAAGTGCATTTGGGACAAGATGGTTCTTCTCCTAAGTGATAATCAAATTTTGGTCTGGAATAAAGCCACAGAGCAAGGATCAGTTGCCAAACCTCTTTGTTTTAATTTGTGTGAACAAAATCTGAATGCTGACAAGGAATTTAAAGCAATAAGTTGCACAGAAAAACACTATGTTGTTGTTTCAAGTAAGAAAAGATTTTTAGACGCTATTAATTTTAAATAAAATTTATTTCTCCTATTGACAGGTTGTGTCTAAAATTATAGGCAATCTGTTCTTAATGGAAATAAGTTTTTCCCTTACAGTGTAGTTCAGCATTTATAAACCTTGTTAATTAGGTTTTTAGCATTGTCACTAAAATTTTGCAGAGCTAGAAAATGGTCAAGGATATTTTTTATTTAAAAAAATTATGCTGTTTGGCGAGCTCCCTATTTTGTCATCATTTTAATTCATTCTATACTCTTCTTGTGTGACAGGATTTAACAGAGCCAAAATCAATTATGGAGTATTATGCACACAACTTTAACATCCTCTCTCATAATTAACTTTTTTGTTTTTTATTTCAACAACATGAATAGCACATCTGGCAAAATAAATTTATATTTACAAGCTGAGGTGAATTTCTTAATTGTTAAAATGCTAATCACATAGTTATATTTTGAATATAACAAATTTGGGCAGTCCTTTACAAACTGAGCTTTGAAGCTCAGGCTAAGAGCAGGTCAGTTTTAGTGGGTCCATCAATGCCACCCTTTCTTGAACAGTGAATATGTCTTGTGACTACTGTAAGTAGTGTAAGTAAGTAGTCACAAGACAATTTTATTCACTGTAGATATTGAAGAAAAATATTAAATTTTGAAATTCAGTATTTATCATCAAAACCGAGGTACTAACTTTATTAATTTAAGGAATATCCATTGTATAGTATAACTGACAACTTTTTAACTGCATGCGAGTTTCATTTAAAAACTTTTATCCTATAATCCTGTAGTGAGTGACAAGTTATGGACTGTAGAAGAGGTCAAAGAGGTTGACAGGTTGTCTAACAGTGAAGACTTCACACTCATTTCAAGACCCTGGTCACTTGCTTTGAAAATCCAAACTGTCAGTTGTGGCAAGGAACATTCATTAATTTTAACTACAAATGGAAGAGTCTTCAGCCAAGGAAATGGAAGGTAAATAATACATCTGCTGTAAGCAGTAAACCTTTTGATAAAAGTATTTTAATTTAATGTGTAAAGCATGCATGACTGTTGTTAATCAAAACAAGAAAATACAATAGACACTGGTTGATGGTTGTGATAAAATATTGCTAGAATATGATAAAAAGAGCATAGTGTATAAATTGATCACTTTCAGAGCTCTGTTCCACCAAACAATGTTTTCAGTTTTCTCAGTCTGTTATGTTACACTTTACATTTATTGCATTTAAAAACAAAAAATATATGTATTTGATCTGTCTATCACTACAGCAAATTATTTACCCCTTAGTCCCACATTGCTGGAAACAATAAAGGTTTAAGACACATTTGGGCAGAAAATTCTTTATCGAAGAATGGAATAAAGCCCTGGGGTGGATGGGTGGGTGCAAAAAATGAAATGGAGATTGCTAGACAGAAAATTAATTGAAAGTCACAAGGAAAAAGTAATTTGATGCTGACTGCCAGCAAAAAGGAAAAAAATGCTGAACTAAGGTATACTAAATACTTTACCCAGTTAGTGAGCAAGCTGCAAACACAGATTGTATATATAAGCTTGTGACAACTCAAAGAAACTTTCAGGAGATTGCTGGGGGGATGGTATAAATTTAATTGACTATTTCTGTATTTGTCAAAACTACACATGCATATTTCTGGAACATCATTCATTCATAACTTCCATTTGTGTGTTTTTCTGTGAGTAAGGGCTACCCAAAGTTTTAGGCCTGGCAATTACATATTAAATAACCAGAAATACTTTCTCTAACTACAGTTGTTGTTTAGTCTCGTGTATTTGATGAAAACAATAGCATGGCTTTTGTAAAATAAAAATTATAATTGGCAATTTCTACAAGAAATATAGTCTTTATTGTTTTATTGTTATTTTTATTAAGGTTTGGATAATAAAAATTTTATTGTCAGTAATAAAGATAAATTATTTAAAATAATTATCTTTTTCAACAAGCCGTGGACAGTTAGGGCATGGATCTACAGATGAAGAAAGTCAACCCAGACTTCTGGATGCCTTGGATGGCATCAAGTTAGCTCAGGTTGATGCTGGAGGTTGGCACTGTGCAGTGATCAGTGGTGAGAGCTGGGAAAGGTTTTAGAAATTGGAGAAACAAGAAACAGGGTAGAAAGTGGAGAGTTAATTATACCGTTAATCATATATATGAAAAAATTGCTTAATCAAGAGTAGTGCAATTGATTGGTCAAGGGCATTACAATTGATTGGTCAAGAGCAGTACAATTACTTTGTAATTCTGTGCAGAAATTTGTAATTTTGTGCAATTACAATGTCAAAGCTAATAAGCCAATCAAAATACAGAAGTTTCTGTGACAATGATGGAGACATGAATTGTCCATGCACGCATGAATTGTTATGTTTTCACTGTTACGTTTTGCTTTTTCATTGTCATTTTTTTTATAAGTTTTTCAGCGTATGATTAACATGTATTAATTCTAACCTTTTACTTGTTCAATATGCAATTAATTTGCACTTGTGAATTTTAAAAAGCTCAAATTGTGTTCTCACACAATTGATTCTTTTTGAAACCTACTGTACTCGTGCACATTAACTCCATATTGAACTTGTAAAGGTTCAGTTACATAAACATTAATGAGTTTAGTACTTTGGACAAGAAAACTGTGAAGAGGAGAAGCAAGATTATTGAGCAAAAAATATGTGAGAAGGTTAGGAGAAGTTACAGACTGGGGACCTGCCAACTCTTCTGGTTTTGCTGAGAGTCTCGCATGTTTTGCTTTTTCTCCCAGCTTCCTGACAGAATCCTGAAATCTCCTGTTTTTTTCTTGGAAAGTCAGTTTCTTTGAGTTTTTGTTATAAAAAAAAAAATGAAATGAAATAATCAAGTCTTGACCTCAGCTGACCGATTGAAGTGCAAAAAATCACATTTTTTCATGCAACGACGG
>JAOBBB020293696.1:0-10781 GCA_025331005.2 Zoanthus gigantus | reverse complement strand
GTGGTACGCGTGGGACCGGGGACAAATCCCAAATATGGCAGTCACTGAACCGAATCGCTAATCGCGACATGAAAAAAGAAAAAAGAAAAAGAAATGGAACCCAAACGTTGACTCGTGGTACCACGAGTAATAAAGAATATAACCTGCATATGCAGATATCAAACAAAACCCAACCACTGGTTCTATTTCATAAAAAAATAGAATCTGAAAAATATATTTGAAAACTAACTCTGTAACAAAGTAATTTGAAAAATAATACAATAAGAACAACCAAGCTGGTTTTACCAAAAAACTATAAAAAAAGATAAATGTAAGTCAAATTTAGTGAAGTTTTGGACAAGCAAAATTTACTGTGTATTAAAATAAATGATTTCACTCTAGAAAAATATTCCCGGTTTACTTTTAAAATAGCAGTTATTTAATGCTATTATTTTTCAATTAATTTGTTACATATTTAGGATTCAGGATGTGCAAATAATAACAAATTCAGAAACTAAAATTTTCGGATGAAGCTGTCAAAAAAATAAAAACAACCCAGACTTACTTGTTTCATACACTGAAAAAATGTATTGCATTACTTCCACAAAGGCGTTTAAATCATTTATGTATTTATCGTAGTTGAAGCCATGCATGCATTTGATAGTTTAAAAGGTAAAAAATAACACGCGTACAGTATTTACATTAAGTCTTATCGTAGGTTCACATGTGGATTTTCTTACGTACTTAATTCTTATATTGCATACAGGGTCTTAGATGTAGGATACATTAGTATAACAGACAGACCACACAACCCCCGGGGTCATTACACACTTTTCTCTATAAGAATCCAGTTTATAAGAATCGTATATAATGCCCAAATTTCGGGAATTTTAAGAATCACTAGACTATTCTGGTTTCACTGCTTCGACAAAATGACGACCTATTTTGAAACTATCATTTAAGAAGGGAAAAAAAGTATGATTCTTATTAAAAAAAAAAAAAAAAAGCGTGCATTGTAAAGCGTGTGATAAGTGCAAGTGGGTTCTTTTACTGAGTCCTTCTATGGAGGCTCGAGAAACACGGGACCTTTGGCTTCAAGTCCAGAAGCGGATCTAGGGGAGGGGCCTGGGGGGCCTGTGCCCCATCCCTTTGGGAAAAATCTTGATCTATTTTTTAAAACAAACCTTTTGTAGACACCAAAATCTAAATGGTGCCCCATCCCCCAATTCTTCGAAAGGCAAATCTGTAAGGTGCCCTCCCCTTTCAAAATTTCTGGATCCGCCCCTGAAGTCCTTCATCCAAGACTACTCGATGCCTTAAAGTATTTGCAGATGCAATAAAAACAAAAACGTTCCCCTTAATGTGTAACGTCCGAGAATATATACAAGGTACACTGGAATGTAACTTTACTGAGCAATAAGAGCTCATAGAGGGATGTAAGTAGCTGGATGTAAGTATAGCCTTACGGAGAGATTAGACTAGTACCACTAATGTTGAAAGATGAACAGCAGAATTAAACTAAATTCTTGTCTGAGGCCTATAGTGCATGGCTCATTGGCACCGTTGCTTTTATATCTTCAACTGCTTTAGTGTTAAGCGAAGTGGAGTCCTTCTCTCCAAGCTATGAGTTCGGTACAAGCCGAGAGGCTACTTTTCGTTTTATCGCATGCAATCGGGACTGAGTAAGTGTTTATGAATGACAGACTTTATGTATCTTTTAGCAGATATTGCTCGTACTGCAGAGAGAACCTCAATTTTGTATACCAAATAAGCAAATATTTGTTTATGAAAACCTTCAAGCTAAATTAATGTACCCCAAATACAGAAAGATTCTAAAAAAATTTGATGTTGAAATGAAAATATTCAAAAACACTCAGGCTCCCCCCAAAAAATTAGGCGATGTATTGTTAAAACAACTGACAGCGGAAAATACTAAAATTAGTTCTCATGAAAACAACATTTAATTAAAGTATTTGTGCTTCCAATGTCGTTTCGTTTTGTTCATTATATTGATTTATGATTACAAAATTTAAAATAACAAAGCTAGGAGCAAAGGCTAATCTCCTGGCACAATATTACTTTAAACTGAAAATTGAATAACTATATACAACTTGTTTGTTTTAAGTGTAAAATATTTAATAATAGCATTTTTGTAATGACGTACAGTTTGAACAAAAAAGAACATCTATTTTGTACTCAAACGCATAATTGACTCAAATTAATTTACTGATTTCTCTTTTGTTGCAGTTTAGAATATTTGAGTTAAAACAACTTACCGTGAAATGTCAGTGAATTCATTCTAACTGTGCTACATGGCTTTAAGATGGTTCTAACAGGAAAAATAAAAAACCTAAAGTAACATACCCTTTTTAAACAGGAAAATAAATAAAAAATGATTTTTCTTAATGGTAAAAGACAAATTCTTGGTGGAATTTGATTACCGATTCTTAAATTATTTAAGAAATGAACAATCAGTCATTGGGAAGGCTTCAAACATTTTAGATTTTATTGAGTTTTAAAAGTCTTCATAGTCTGTCAATGAGAAGTTTTTAAAATTTTTATTCCTTTTCTAGAATGGATTCATAAGCTTAACATTGTCATCCCAACGGATGGCCATGTTTAGCTTTTTCTTGCTTGGGACTTTGGACTCAGAACTCATCAGTGGAGTTTTTTGCAAAGCCATGATCAGCCCAAACTTAAAAATGAAGATAATACATCTTCCGTTTAAAGAAAACAAACCGAGAGCTAACCGTAAATCGGCGGAAAACAACTTCACAGAATGGTACTCTTACTAAGACTTGTAATTATACTGCGAGAGCTTCATATGCTTTCAAGTTTTACATTTCTAGATAAAAGCTATAAAAAAAGTGAAGAGTGCTATCTTTATTTCAGAAAAAAGATATAAATGTGAGACTGAATATTGTTAAATATTTTCCATTTATTAAGGCAGACAGCTAATGCGGTGACAAATTCAGTTTCAGTTCAGGCGAGGAACAAATTGGTTTTATACTTTTTCTGTAGTGCATGTACAAAAGAAAACAGATCTTTCTTTTCTCAAAGCAAGCTCTAGAATTTTGAGCACTCTTCACTTTTAAGATTCTAATAAGTTTAGTCTAAAGAAAAACACTTTTAAAAAAGGATTTTGGAAGTTTTTCCATTTTAATTCATATATCATAACTGTCAGTACCTCTCATTTTAAATATTCAGGGCACGAGTTGTGAAACAAACACTGAATATACAGTGAATAATACAGGTGAAAAGATACTGAACAATTATTAATAATTACATATTCAAAACAGCAAAGGTGGACAAACATTTTGCAAACAGAAATTGGCTCAGTGAAACATTTAATTTTATATGTGTTTAATATAGGCCCTAACCCATGTTTGAGAAATCATTTTATCTATTGGTGTACAAACTTTCCTAAAGGTCGCAAAGGAAAACGGCCGGATACACCTAAGTATAAGACCTATTTTCATAAGAACATCAGGCTGAAAATCGGCCAAAATTTAAAAACACGCTAAGAACACCGAGGCTGAGGAATGGCTAGAACTATAGTTTGCTATACATTACAGCACAAAATTATATGAAATCGGCAAATGGTCGATAATGCAACATTGTTTGTATGCAATTAGAGTAAAATACATGGAAATTAATGCAGGAATCGTTATTTTCTCTTTTACCCTACTTGTATATCAAATATTGAAGGTCTTATCTTTCTTGATACACATACAGTGTACACCAAACACGTTTGATTACAATAAGAACATTTTTAAAATGTTTGAGGTTAAAATCCAAAAAAATTTTTAAGAACACTTAACCTCGGCTCAAAAACATGCAAGACGCTCTTTTAAAAAAAAAACTGAGTTCGTAATTAAAAAGCTATTTCAACAGACAATATTTCGCCTCTAAATAATGCTGTACAATATATGTATCGAGGAAAGTTTTCTCCGTTTCTAATGTCCTAGTTTGTTTTCAACCTAATTATGAAACTAACCAGAAAATTTCAGAACAATGTACCATACAAAATAATACAGGTCACCGTTTCATAGCAATAGAGAACTTACATCGTAAAGAAACACTAAAATGACCTTTGGGATTCTAGATAAATTAATTCATAAGGAAATAATAAATGAAGTGTTTTAGTTTTTAAGTTCCTGTAATAAATCATAAGTTAATTTGCTTTGAAATATAACAATCATAAAATGACCTGCCTATATAGGCGGAATCATTCAGTTTCAGATTTAAAACTAAAATATTTCCAAACTAGAGGAAGCAACAAATGTCAAAAAGGGAATGCTGCGTCGCTTGGTGTTTCTACAGAAACAGTTTTATACATTTATAACTTATACACCGATGTAACAAGAATTTTGTTAAAAAAAACTTGACGTTTCCTAGTTTTTCGTCGGTCCGTTAGAGGAAACAACAATTTGGTGAACATTTGACAAATCAACTCACTAATGATAGAATTTTAGAAATAGTAATCGGCCCATTTTTTATGGTTAAATTTGGCAAAACATATCATCAAATAGAATAAATAGTATATAAGCAACCAAGGATTGCATTGGTTTAAAACGCCGTTTTTAAAATATTATAGCATTCAACTAACGGAACGGATACTAATCACGCCGCTGCTTGCACAACTTGCAGGCTCAGGTTTGATGTTATCTCAGCTCGTTACTCCAACTCACGACAATTTAAATTCCTTTCAGCACATTGAATTACATGCAGCAGTCATCTTGCATTAGATGATCGGGCACTGGCGGCGGAGGTTTTTTCAAGCAAATTCTTTGTAAAAAACAGTTATTGGGTGGTTATTGGGTGGTTATTTAGCGTATAGGGCTCAATGACGAATTTTGAGAATGACGTAAACTCGCAATCACTACAAAAAGAAACATAAAGTTTTTCCCAAGCTTTTTACATAACCAGACGTAAGCGATTGAGAAGTTGGGTGACACTTCGCGTCGTTGTTTCCTAAGATAATTATATGTGCTCCCAAACTCCCACGTGTTTACTTCAGGTTAGAGTTTGAAATGGCAAAATGTTAAACCGCTATAATGGATTAATTAGCCTGCTACCGATAGCGGGATGAAAATACGAGGATTCTATAGAATTTTCGAGGGCCTCAATCTGCTTCAACAAGTTTATAATCAATCCAGGGCTTTTAATATAGAAGTTAGTGATTACACGAAAAACTTCTTTCTTTTTTTAAAAAAAACACAAGCTTTTTAAGCAGCAGAAGCCCAGGCAACAAAACTTCATTTTGTTAAGTCCACAACTAATAGAATTATAATGCGCGATTGCTACTGAATTTGCGATCGCCTTCGAATATATTGGGCGGGCACAGTTGTAAGAACTCTGCTTTCGAACTACAAGGTTCCCAGTTCGACCCAGAGCCAAGAGGTCGATGGAGCCGGTGCTTATCTCCGGTTTCTGTAATGTTAAGTGCATGAGAGTCTTTGACTCCCCCTGAATGGGACACTAATCCATCACAGGTTAGCTCCCAGCAGATGCTGGTACTCATTTACCTACTAGGAAAGCTGAGTCAGCTTAAACGGAAAAGAAGGTCGCACGAATATTCAAATTTCAGCAAATCCATGGATCGAACTGGGGACCATGTGGTCGGAAAGCAGAAATCTTATCAACTGGGCCAACCACGTCCGCCCGATGATAATATTAATTTTATTATGATCTATATATTTCCGCTGTCGCTTACAACTTCTCCCTCTCTATCGGATAAAATCCTCAGAACACATTAATGACAAAAACAGGGTTTTTCTGACAGATTGTATTGATACTTTCCTTAAACAATGTGACTAAACTGTTTCTTAATTTTACTTATTAAAACCAATCAGCCAATAAGAATTTTGGAGCCTTTAAGAGACAGAGCGGGCCAAAGCACAGACATATAAAATAAACCTGTTAGCTAGCAGAGCACTGAAGAAATAGAATGCATAAGTTATAAATTTGTTTGTCCAAAAAAAAACATCTCAAAATTAATTTGAAAAAAATCATAAATTAAAAAAGGAATAATTTTCCAGAAAAAAAGAAACAATATGCAGTGAGATAGTAACACTACTGAATTTAAGAAGCATTTCGTAGTTTTTAATGTTTTTTAATTGCACATTTTTTTAATTTTAGATATAGCTCTATAAAGATTTTAACTGCATTACATTAGTTAAGCCTCAATTCTGAGTGTCAACCAATTCAAATCTCGCAATTTAAAACACTGAAGATCCTTGCTGAATCAGCTACTCGATACTCCATTTCAGTTTGCTTGTGTTTTATCTATGAGAGGACAACAGTTCGTTTACATCGCAGCTGATGGCATTTTTTCTTTCTTTTTAGTTTGTGACAGATTCTCCCGTGAGCTGCCACTTGACAAATGCTTGACAAATCTGCACTTCGTTTCTTCAGCTGCTGATAAATTCAAAGAAAACTTAACATTTTAATCCAACTTCTTAAAGAACAACAAAACAAAATTCTAATTTGAAATTTAAAAAAGAATAAATTAAAACAAAACGATAACACAAAAACTAAGCAAATACTATTTCGGGAAAAAACATAAACGGTTGCGACGCAAATATGCTAGCTATTTGGAAAAATAATTTTTACTCTGCGTCTTCAAAGAACTTCAATTTTGAACTTAAAAACTGAAGCTAAGAAACTGAACATAGGCAACATAGTAGAGAAAAAAAGCCTTTTTAATCGTTTATCTGCATTCCAATTTATCCGCCCCACCTTGTTTACGAGGAGTGAAAAATATAAAGATATGCTATACTGAACTAAGGCTTGTGGAGCAAATTTGAATGCCTTGACAAATGATTATTCTAAGGGTTCCTTTACACGATCCCGGGTATTTTCAACTTTAAAGATAATCTTATTGCTCAGTTTTCGGATATTTTCAAGAAGTATTAGCGTAAGCTAACATCGGAGTCAAACAAACACAAAGAAAGGAATCAACGAATCGGGAACTGATTCCGAGAAGACTTAATAAGAACTTTGTCATATTTTGATCAACCAAAATGTGGCCGAGTATCTTAACAATTGATTGAGAATTTCATTTACGCGGAACATTGAAGTTGCAGATAATTGGTATACGTATGGTCAGGGCGACATCGCTTCCGATGATATTATAGTGTAACAGATCTTAAGACGACGACGAGCAAACAGGAAAAATACCTGAAACTTTTAAGATAGCGGCGGCTAAGAAAAACAAATAGTAAAAAACTAAAGAAATAACACAAGTCGATCAAGAACTCCAGGGGTAGGTTGTTCAAATGCGGTTGAAATTTAACCCTGAGTAAGCAAAAATTACAGCTGCAGCTGTTGTTACAATTCTTGAAAAATACTGTTCAAATTTTCCTAGGAAAACACTCGTTAATTTCAAAACTACGGATCAAATCTGTCTCTGTAAGATTGTAAACGAAACTATGAAATATAAATTTTATCAACAAAGCACAAAAAGCATCTTTTAAGATGACCTTTAAACTTGGAGTTCTTCTTACCTGTTTTGGAGACGACACATTTAGTTTCCTTGCTTCTGTTGTGGGTTTAATAGTGGGACGACGTTTAACCCATTTTATCGGTGCACCGACATTCCCTAAGCCAGCTATAAGTCCATGCGTGACCATTATGAAAGGACAAGACAAGAAAAACTCAAGTAGAACTAAACTCACTAAAATATACTTCATCATGAACCTGGATGAATTAGAGAACTTATGGTGAAGTTGGTTCAAGATTTCCAGGCTACGTGTTCTAGTTCATCTGAAGAACTCTGAACAGTGTTTTATACACCCATTACTTGTTCAATGAGGAGCGTGGGCCAGCACGTAGGAGAGAGTACTTTGCCTTTTGCATTGGAAGATTACAAGTACTTGCGTCACACAAACTCCATGAAGCTACAGCTATGAAGAGTTAATCAATAGGCTGGGGCCTAACAGACAAAGTTATTGTGATAAAACATTAACAAGAATTCTAAGCGTTTCCCACACAAGGAAATGAAATGCTTCTGAGAGAGTAGGAACATCTTTTAGTTTTCTGTTTTAAACTTATTTTCTTAAAGGTTTGTGTCACTAATCTTTATTTGAATTACTTGTTGACTTTTTAACTGTTTAGTTAAGTTTATACACGATCAGTTTTCCATATATATTATATACATGCTCACTTCACTGCAAATTCTACTTGCAAAATTGTTTTTATGTTGCATGCTCGCACTGTTCGCGATATGAAATGAACAACGTTAACGGGAAAATATTTTGCAAATTTGGGCATGAAGCCGGTTACGAAATGAATCTGGTCGTTCACTATTTCTCAGTCTGTTGAGTGTTGTTTGTTCTTTAATAAATTTCAGCACCCAGCAGCCACACGTCCTACATAAAAAAATTAATGAAACTCCCATTTATCAACATTCATATCTACTTGGAAAACATCTTTATTTAGGTTTTCCTGTTAACATCGTTTTTGTATGTCAGATATTCGTAAGCTTATGGGCTGCTTTACACCAATGGGTATTTTGAAATGCAACGAAACATACACGCTTTTTCTAGAAACTACTTTTAATCATAATTACACATAAGTGAAATTTGCTCAAAGGTTTTTGAAACAATCAAACACTGAAGTTTTTGGTCACACAAATTCCTGTATTTAACTATTTTATTGCATAATAGTTTTTTATTGGCGTGTAATAGTATTTCACGACGCCCACAAAAAGATATCGAAACCCTGTTGAGCTTTTCAGAATTACCACGCTTATACTGCAGCAGCTGGTCGGCTTTTAATACTGCAGACACGGGGAAAACTCAGCACAGTAAATAAGAACAGGTATTTTGAGGATTCAGGCTGATGCTGTTCTTATATAGCGGCTGATTACTGCAAAATCAGCCTGAAAGTGTTCTTAAGGTGTTCTTAAATATTTTTCTATAACAAAACAGTACTGCATACACTATCAGTCGATGAAACCAATGGAGTGCAAACACAATCCTTTAGTAAACCTATTGTTTGAACGTAACTAGCATTACATTTTGGGAAACTTAGCAGTTCTTGTACGTTTTTTACGATTTCTTTTAACTTTTTAAAATGGTATTCAACCCTTTGCTAGATTAATTAAATACCGGATTTACAATCACAAAAATGGTTTGTTCTGTGGTAGAGAACACAATAAGCAGAAATATGCGGATTTCAAGCTTTTGTTGACAAGATGGAGATGTTTACTTTATCACCAAACCTTCCTGTTTCACCAAAAGTGTTCAAAATACTAATTGAGTTCTTCTAATCCTTCATTAAATTATTGAACTTAATTCCCGAAGGACAGCTATATAAATCAAAAACAAGGTAAGATGTTAAATTTTCTCTGACGGTCGAGTTTTAGCTTTTGACAAATTTCATTGAATGCTTCGCTATATTGTATTTGCTTCTAAAAATTATCCTGTTCGCGTTAATTTTTAAAAGATAAAAGTTTTATTTTTTAATCTTCTTCATATAAAGTTTTTTTTGCTGTATGTATTCTATTCTATCTGAACAACGCCATTTTAATTATGTACTTATTTATTTGAAAATTCGAATTTTTCTTTAATCTTTGCTTTAAGTTTGTGAAATCTTGTGTCGCGCCATGCAATACAATGAACTCAGATTGCATATCATATCAAAAGGGTCAGAGACTTTCAGCTCGTGTTTTGTTTACAAATACACACACTTGCTGGGCACACATAAAAACAAAATACTCACATGATTCTTTAATCTTAAGTTGTATAATTAAAAAAACAAATTAAATGTGCTTACAGAGTTGCGGATGGCATCCCTTGCGACTGATCTAAATCTTCATCATCACTGCCTTCTAATGGGGGCATTTCATCATCATCATCATCATCATCATAATCAACAACATCTGTTCTAATGCCATCATATCGTTTCTATAATCATGTATGGCAGCAAAAAAAATGATAAATCTTAATGAAAAAGAAGATTGGACAAGAAGAATGGACAAGAAGAATGGACAAGAAGAATGGACAAGAAGAAGAACAACAACAACAGCAACAACAACAACACCAAGAACAAGAAAAACATGAAAAAGAACAAGAAGAAAGAATGGAGAAGAAGAAGAAAAAATGGAGAAGAAAAAATGGAGAAGAAAAAATGAAGAAGAAAAAATGAAGAAAAAATGAAGAAGAAGAAGAAGAAGAAGAAGAAGAAGAAGAATGGAGAAAAAGAAAAAGAAGAAGAAGAAGATGATGATGAAGAAGAAGAAGAAGAAGAATGGAGAAGAAAAATGCAGAAGAAAGAATGCAGAAGAAGAATGGAGATGCATGGAGAAGAAGAATGGAGAAGAACAAGAACAAGAACAAAAACAAGAACAAGAAGGACAAAATTGTAATAATGTTTTGGTATGCACGTAAAAAGCTCCCTCCAACTACACCAATACTAACCTGCATATTTGTTTTCAACAAACTGTTTTCATGTGAGGATACATGTCCATTTATTTGCATGGAGTTCGAAGCCTGGGGGATACTTACACCTATGCCCCCAAAAGTCCAACCTAGTAACCTCTGATGGAGGTCTTGACATAAACCTCGCGTTATTCTCCAACATCCACTCGTGCCCTCGGTCAATCTACAACACAGGTGACGAAATCGTTTTTACTTAGCTGTTTTAAAATGCAATTTTGAGAAGAACCGAGAGAGCAATGGTAAGAGCAATGTGTGGTACGAAACTGATGGAGAAAAAGAGGACAGAGGACCTAATGGAAATGTTGGGATTGAAGGAAACAGTGGTTCAGATGGCAAAGGCGAATGGAGTGAGATGGT